>PVHP010013695.1:0-40520 GCA_004024765.1 Zapus hudsonius
TATGGGATCTGGTGCATATCGCCCTGAATCCCCAGTTCCAATCAAGGGTTCCCCCTCACTGAGTGGAATATTTGGCCAAATTTAATAGCTATTGATTGTCTCCCCCAGGCTCAGGCTCCTCCATTGCACACATGCTCCTTTCTTGGTTTCCTTTTCTCTCCCAGTAGGAGGTGTGGTCAGCCTACTCATGGCCGCAGACTGTGTTTCATGCCAGTGGTCTGTTTACACCAGCTGTCGTTGTTCAGCTTCCCCTGGCAACTTGTGTAGTGTCTTCCAGCACTGCACTAACTGCCATCTGGGGGCTGGTTACCATTCCAGGCCTCAAAGAGTCTCTCGATGCTGAACGATGGTATTCTGTGGTTTCTTCAGCAACAGGGTTTTTGCCTCAGGCCTGGGGAGAGCATTCAAGAGCCTTGACAGAATTCTGTCTTGTTTTTGTAACCTCATGGGTCACTTTGGTCAACAGCTCAGTGAGGGAAGGAAACAGTGGCCGGGACCTGGGGCTTTCAGACTGCTCATTTGTTCACAGACTCAGACTTTCTCCCCTACTACTCATGGCCCCTCTTACCAGTTGACACCCACTACTTAATGTTTAGGTTATAGTATGCTGGCGAGAATTTTATGTTTTTGAACCTAATTTGGTTTGGCCTCATGTTTGAGCCATTTCCCTCCCCCTTCCCTTACCCCACTCTTATACCTTCTCAGTTCTTTCTACTAGTTTGGATAAAGAAAACGGTTATCCTGGCTAAGGACCGCATATGAGGGAGAGTATGTGGCGTTCCATTCTCTGTTCTTTTGAGTGTTCACTTAGTAAGATCTGCAAGAAGACAGACCATTTTTCCCTAAATTTTGATGTGTCATTTTTCCTTTCAGCTGAGTATAATTCCATCGTGTAAATATACCACAATTTTGTTGTCCATTCCTCCATGGATGGGCATTTGGGTTAATTCCAATTCTTGGCTATTATGAATTGAGCTGCTATAAATATAGTAGTACAAAATTTTCTGCATCGAGATGCAGCATCTTGCGGGTAGATGCCTAGTAGAGGGATAGCTGGGTCCATTGGTAGTTCTATGTCCATTCTGTCTAGAAGTCTCCACACTGCTTTCCATAGCAGTTGAATAAGTTTGCAATCCCACCAGCAGTGAATGAGGGTTCCTTTTTCCCTGCATCCTCGCCAGCAACGAACGTTGTTGGTTTTCTTTATGATTGCCATTCTGACAGGGGTAAGATGGTATCTCATTGTGGTTTTGATTTGCATTTTCCTGATGCTTAGGGATGTTGAGCACGTTCTTAAATGAGTCAAGGCCATATGTGTTTCCTCCTCCGTGAATTCTCTGTTGAGATAAGTACCCCATTTTGTGAGGGGGCATTTTGGGTTTTTGTTATGAATATTTTTTAGTTCTCTGTAGGTTTTGGAAATTGTCCTCTGTCTGAGTTGTAGCTGGTGAAAATCATTTCCCAGTTTAAAAGGGGGTCTATTGGCTCTGAGTATGGTCTATTTGTCTGTATAGAAGCTTCTTAGCCTGATCAGGTCCCATTGGTTAAGTGTTTGTTGTATTTCCTGGGCTGTTGGAGATTTGCTCAGGAAATTTTTTTCCCACTCCTATTTCTTGTAGAGTTCCTCCAATTTTTTCTTCCAGGGTGTTCACGGTTACCGGTTTTATATTAAGGTCTCTGATCCATTTGGAGTTGATTTTTGTGCAAGGTGAAAGGAGTGGGTCTATTTTCATTTTTTACACGTTTATCCAATTCCTCCAGCACCATTTGTTGAAGATGCTATCTTTGGCCCAGCATACATTGTTGGCTCCCTTGTCAAAGACCAAATAACTGAAGTTACTTCCATTTAAATCTGGGTCTTCAATTCTGTTCCATTGATCTGTCTTTCTGTTTATATGCCAGTACCATACTGTTTTCGTTACTATGACTTTGTAGTATGTTCTGAAGTCAGGTATGGTGATACCCCCTGAGTAGGAATTTTTACTTAGAATAGTTTTGGTATCCGAGGTCTTTTGCCCTTCCAAATAAATTTAGAGATTATTTTTTTCTATGTCTGTGAAGAAAGAGGTTGGGATTTTTATCGGCATAGCGTTGAATCTGTAAATAGCTTTTGGTAGGATTCCTATTTTTACTATATTGATTCTCCCTATCCATGAGCATGCAATATCTTTCCATCTTCTCACGTCCTCCTCTATTTCCTTCTTGAGTGTTTCAATATTTTCCTTATATAAGTCCATTACAGTCTTGATTAGTGATATTCTAAGGTATTTGATTTTCTTTGAGGCTATAGAAAATGGGACAGTCTCTCTGATGTCTTTTTATGTCTGCTTGTCTTCTGCATATATAAAGGCTACTGATTTTTGTGTGTTGATTTTGTATCCTGCCACGTTGCTGAAGGCATTGATCACCTTCAAGAGGTTACTGATACTATTCTTTGGGTCTGATATATAAAAGATCATGTCGTTTGCAAAGAGGGATAGTTTGATTTCTTCCTTTCTGATTTGTATTCCTTTTATGACCTTCTCTTGTCTAATCACTTGGGCTAGAACTTCAAGCACTATGTTGAAGAGCAGTGGTGAGAGTGGGCACCCTTGCCTTGTTCCTGAATTGAGTGGGAACTCCTTGAGTTGTTCCCCATTGAGTATGATCTGTGCTTTAGGAGTTTTGTAAATTGTCTTTATTAAGTTGAGGAATAGGCCATTTGTCAAAAGCCTTCTCCGCATCTACTGAGATAACCATATGGTTTTTGTGCTTGAGCAGATTAATGTGATATATGACACTTATTGACTTGCGTATGTTGAACAATCCCTGCATCTCTGGGCTAAAGCCAACTTGGTCAGGGTGGATAATATTTTTGATGTAGCGTTGTATCCGGTTTGCTAGGACTTTGTTCAGGATTTTTGCATCTAAGTTCTTCAGAGATATGGGTCTATAGTTCTCTTTTCTTGTTGCATCTTTGCCTGGTTTGGGGATTAGGGTAATGGTAGCTTCATAGAAGGTGTTTGGTATACTTCCCTCTTTTTCTTTGCTTCTAACAAGCTTCAGAAACAGTGGTTTAAGCTCTGTGATGAAGGCTTGGTAGAATTCAGCTGTGAAGCCATCTGGTCCTGGGCTTTTCCTTTTGGGAAGGTTTTTTATTACATCTTTAATCTCAGCGGATGCGATAGTTTTATTTAGTGCTTTTATCTATTCTGGATTAAGCTTTGGCAGTTGGTAGGTGTCCAAATACTTATCCATTTCTTCCAGGTTCTCTAATTTTGTGGAGTAGAGTTTTTGGAAATATGACCTGATGATTCTTCCAATGTCTTTGGCATCTGTTGTGATCTCACCATTGTCCCCTCTGATTTTGTTGATTTGGGCTTTCTCATTTCTTCTTTTAATTAGATTGGCCAGGGGTTTGTTGATTTTATTAACTTTTTCAAAGAACCAACTCTTTGATTTATCTATTTTTTAATTGATTTCTTTATTTCCAGTTCATATAATCTCAGCTCTGGTTTTTATTATTTCCTTTCGTCTTGAGCTCCTCGTGTTAGCTTTTTCCATCTTTTCTAATGATCTTAGGTGGGTGGTTAGGCAATTGATATGAGACCTCTCTGTCTTTGATATGAAGGCATTTAGCGGGATGAACTTTCCCCTCAAGACTGCCGTCATTGTGTCCCGTAAGTTCTGGTATGATGTATTATCATCATCATTTAAAGCTAGGAAATTCTGAATTTCCTGTTTTATTTCTTGGATGACCCAATCATTTTCTAGGAGCGAATTATTCAGGCGCCAATACTTTGTGTATTTTCTGGATCCTGTTCCACTATTAACTTCTACCTTTAATGCACTATGATCCGAAATGATGCAAGGAACTACATTAATCTTCCTGAATTTGTTTAGGAAGGATTTGTGACATAAGATGTGATCAATTTTAGAAAAAGTCCCATGCGCTGCTGAAAAGAATGTATATTTTGTGTCTTTGAGGTAGAACGTTATGTACATATCTGTTATCCCCAGTTGGTCAATGGTGTCATTAAACTCCATTATGTCCCTGCTGATTTTTTGTTTGATTGATCTGTCTAGGGCTGATAGAGGTATATTTAAGTCCCTTACTATGATGAAATTAGAATCTATTTCTGCTTTATTTATGAGTAGGGTTTCCTTTACGAACTGTGTTGCAACTGAATTTGGTGCATATATGTTAATGATGGTGATATTTTCCTGCTGGATCCTTCCTTTGATGAGTAAGAAGTGACCTTCCTTATCCTTTTTAATTGATTTTGGTGTAAATTCTATTTTGTTAGAGATTAATGGAGCAACACCTGCTTTCTTTTTATTTCCACATGCCTGATAAACTGTTTTCCATCCTTTTACTCTAAGGAGGTTTCTGTCTTTAGAAGTAATGTGTGTTTCTTGAAGGCAGCAGATGGAGGGGTCCATTTTTCTGATCCACCCTGCAAGTCTGTGTCTTTTTATAGGGGAGTTAAGTATATTAATATTCAGTGATATAACTGCTTTAATTGCTTGAAGCCCTGCCATGATGAAGGGGTAATGGGGGTTGTTGTCTCTGCTGCTGTTATTAGCGCACTGACTGCAATTGTTGTGTCTGGTCTCTGGTACTCTTCTGAGGTAGATTTCTTGTTTCTTCTGTGTGGGTTATCTCTTGCAGGATCTTCTGAAATTTTGGTTTTGTGTTCAAATAGTTGTAGAGCTGGTTTACTTCATGGAACACTTTCACTTCTCTGTCAATCATGAGGGATAGCTTTGATGGGTAGAGTAGTCTAGGTTGAAATCCATACTTCTTTAGGCCCTGAAAAGCATTATTCCAAGCCCGTCTGGCTTTCATGGTTTCTAGTGAGAAGTCTGAGGTAAGTCTGATGGCTTTTCCTCTGTAAGTTATGGTTTGCTTTTCTCTAGCAGCTTTGAGTATTTTCTCTTTGCTTTCTATGTTAGGCATCTTAATTACGATGTGTCTTGGAGAGTTCCTCTTCATGTCCTGTCTGTTTGGAGTCCTCTGGGCCCCTTGAAAGTTGAGTGGGCTTTCTCTTGTTAGATATGGAAAGTTTTCTTGAATAATTCTGTTGAAGATATTTCCTATGCCCTTAGCCTGGGCTTCTTATCCCTCTGGGATCCCCATGATTCTAATATTGGTCCTCTTTATTGTATCCCATAGATCCCTCAAATTGTGCTCACTTGATTTCTTGAATTTATTGAAACCTATGACATCCTTATTAATTCCTTCGGATTTGTCTTCTACTTCTGAAATTCTGTCCTCCAGATTATCAACCCTGGGACTGAATGATTCAAGTGAGTTTTTTAGTATTTCTTCTTCATTTTTTGGTTTCTGCTATGATTTTATTAATAGCCTCTAATTCTTTGGTGAGATCTAATTTCCAATCTATTTTTGTTTTTGCTTGGGATTCCTGATAATCATTTTTTAGTTTTCGTAAGTCCTCATCAAATTTAATTAATTGATTGTCCAGCTCTTTTCTTAGCTGATTAATCTTTAATTCACTTAATGTATTTCTGAATTCGTTCATATTTCTCTCCATCAAATTCAGTCTGGAGTCTATGCTTGTCTTTTCTCATAATTTCCATATCAGCCATTAGCTGCTTCATATTTGCATTGCAGTTGTGGTCAGGAGTCATATTGCTCTCTCTTTGCGATTCTGTATGTGTTGCTTCTGTTTCTTTGCCAGTCTCCTGCTCCATAAAGGGACTAGGGGGCCTGGGTTGGGGAGTTCCGTCTTTGATTTCTGTGGGTTTTTTCCTTTGATTTCTTCCCATATCTAGGTAGGTGAGTGGGACTCAGGCACCCTGGGGGGTGCTGTTCAGCCTGCTTTGCTTCCAATGTGAAGATCACCAGGTTTGATCTTAAACGAAGGTCTTTCCTGTTGGGGAGTTCTGTGCCCAGCGAGGCTTAGATTTTACCTGACTGGATCACCCTGCTCCCAGATGGTATGCTGGAGTAGAAACACAGTCCCAGCACTCCAACTATAGGGCTCAGTGTTCTCCCACCTGACTGTGCCCTCCTATCTGGTGCCCACCAGAGCCGGCTTTGCCCTCCCAGCACTGGCAGAGGTTCCCTGGTGGTGCCTGAGGCCTGGTTCCACCCGGCAGCTGCAGTCCTGCGCGCTAGTTCAGCTTGCCTGCGGAACGCCTGTGTATTTGGAGGGGTTTCACGGGAAGTGTGCCCAAGAATCGCTGGAGGATCAGTGGCGCGTGGTCCCCGGTGCCCACCGTAGCCACTTTTGTCCTCCCAACACTGGCAGAGGTTCCCCAGTGCCTGAGGGTCCTGCGTGCGCTCCGGGAACCACTCTAGTTCAGCTTGCCCGTGGAAGGCGATCACCTGTGTATTTGGATGGGTCTCAGGGAGAATTGCGCCCAAGAATCACTACAGGGTCAGTGGCGCGTGGTCCCCGGTGCCCGCCGAAGCCGCTTTTGTCCTCCCAGCCCTGGCAGAGGTTCTCCGGTGTCTGAGGGTTGGCCCCGCCCGGCAGCTGCAGACTGGAATGCTCGGGGAACCGCGCTTGTTCAGTTTGCCCACAGAACGATTGCCTGTGTATGTGGGGGGGACTCAGGGAGAAGTTCGCCCAAGAATCACTGGAGGGAGGCTGGGGGAAGGGGTTCCCGGGAAGGAGTGGTTCAAGAGCCGGTTGGAGCGGGAACTAGGAGTGGGGGAAGGGTGGCACTTTGTTTCTGTACCGAGTAGAAAGTAGATGGGGAGACCTGACCCCCCGGCTAGCGTGGAGTTGGGGAGACGGTATGTTTGGGTTCAAGGCCAGTTGGGGTCCCGGGTTTGGATCCCAGCTGAAGAATCAAACCTTTTCGAAGAGAGTCCTGGCGAGGCTGCTACTAGTCCGCCATGATGCTCCGCCCCCTGTGCCATTGATTTTAAACATGTGTTATTTTATGACTAAAATAATTAAGACAATTCATTTAACAAAGCTCATCTTTTCAATTTTATTTTATTGTAATTTTATTTATTTGCAAGCAGAGAGAATGGTAGAGAGAAGAGAGACAGACAGAGAAAATGGGCATGCCAGGGACTCCAGCCACTGCAAAAGAACTCCAGCCGTATGCACTATTTTGTGCATCTGTCTTTAAGTGGGTACTGGGGAATCAAACCTGGTTGTTTGGCTTTCAAACAAGCACCTTAACCACTGAGCCATCTCTCTAGCCCCCAAAGCCCTTCTTTTTCAAAGCTAGGATCACAATACTTTCTTGATCATTTCAGTAGCAATTAATCTCATCTTCCTCATGATTTCTAATGGCATTTCTATCTACATTGCTTAAAACATATTTCTAATGTGGAAGTTTTATTCATGCATCTTCAACTAGAGTGCACTTTTGAAGGCACAGGAACACATACCAGGCCTTTGTAAAAAGTGCATCTATGATGGTCATTTCTGTATTAAAAGTACTCAATAGATTATCAGATGGGCAGAAATATTGAGTTTCCTTATAACAATACTTAGTTTTAAGTTATATTTTAATGTGATGGTTTTTGGAAAGCAAGAGCTCGCATCTCATGTATTCTCCCCTCTCCTGCAATCCCATTGCTATGAGGCAATCAGTTGGAATAGCCCATTGTAAATCTTTGTCTCACTATTCCTTGCTGTTAAAAATGCACAGCTATAGACTCATATCTAGGTTTCTAATTGCCAAGAAATCTACTACCCTTGTCAGTGTGTCAATGTGCTTTCCTTCTACATATTTAGATATACCACAAAGTCAGAAAATATGCTTGTGAATATAAAAATTCATATTTTATGAATTATATTAGAAAAATAATGTCCTATTCTGAAATTTTGGCATCACAATGAAAATTCACTCAGAGAAAACAGGAAGCAAAATTTTAAACCATCTTGCAAACAATAAATATATTTACTTAATTTCACATCAAAATTCTTCAAAGGCCTTTTATGTACCAAGATATAGGATATCCTGACATGTATCCTAATTTTTGTGTCTACTATCTAAACAAAAGTGATCAGGAAATGTATTAGAAAATACATTAGAACAACCTAGGAGCTTTAAGAGCAAGATGCTAACCTCTCTTGGCTATCACTTTTATTTGTGCATTTAGAAAATATTTGGGATAATTCAACAACTCCTTTGAGCATAAAATGGCAGGGATGTATTTTATAAGTTCTAAAGGTCTTTGGTATTATAATCTATGTTAACACTACCATATCTAATAAATTCCAGGGAAACAGCTTGATGTTTCTTGATGAGCTTAATTTCTCACATTCATTGCTAGATCTGTATTTTCTATATACAATCTGCTTTACACTTAGGGAGGGTTAGTGAAATGTTACCTCCTTTTATTTCCAAATATTTGGGTTATACATTATCATGTTTTTCAATTAATCTTTACCTTTCTATTTTTACTTCAATATTGAACAGGTTTTTCTAAGTTCTTTTGGCTACTAAAGAAAACACCACCCTTTAGATTAAATCAACTTTAGCTTTTTACAAAGCCTGAAATTCTGGGTTCTGAGGCATCTTTTTCTAACTTTTTTATTGGTTTAAAATTATATATATTAACACAACAATATGGTCAGTGTCATAGGTTCTTAGATACAGCCACTGAATACATGATGACATTCCCTCTTATGCATTAGATATTCTCCCCTCCATTGCATTCTTTCCACCCCCTCTTATGCAAATTTCCCTGAGTCATAGTGGGTGAGTTTAAATATTTCATAGTTATTAGGTTTTTAAGAGTGTAAATTTGTATTTTGGACAATTTTGGGCACCCTTGGTGCCTCTCTCCATTGTCCTTCTCTAGGTTATCTGCTTTACTGTGGGAATAGCTCTTTTGCGTGTCATCTCACTTCCTTAGAGGTTGCCTTAGGGTCTAAATGGTGAGTTTGAGTTGAATCATCTCCTGCTTGGGTGTCCCCCGACAAATCAGGTCCCTTTGGTGGAGTTCAGTTGTCCCAGGTTCATGTTGCTTTCTGAAAAATACAAGCAGAGTCTCCAGCAGAGAGGGAGATTATTATTGGTCAATTGAGACAAATTGCTAGGTTGGTGAGCCTTTGGTGGTTGTAGCCTTTCTGAGGACCTATGGTTAGTGATGACTTCCCAACGTAGATGGAGTTCTTGGTGCCCCTTTAAGGTAGCCTTGGGTCCCCTTACCAGTTAGGGGTTCCCTGCCTCTGAGCGGATGAGCGGATCTCAAAGCCAATTAGCCAGCTGTTGATTACCCATCTAGGTTGGACGCCACTATTGCACAGATGGGCACTTCTTGACTTGCTTGTCTGTGCCATACAGCAGTTTGTTCTGCACTCCCATTCCATAGGTCAGTGTAACTTGAAGATGCCTCCTGCTCTCTCAGTATATCCTTGGTCTGGTTCCCCTGGAAGCTTGTGCAATATCTTCTGGCATTACCCAGGCTGCCCATCTGGGAGCTGATTTCATTTCTGGATTCATCAGGGTCTCTCATTGTTGTGTGATATCATTCTATAGAATCTTCAGCAGTAGGGTCTTATCTTTTGCCTAAGGTTCAAGGGCTGTGACAAAAGTGTCTTATTTTAGGGACCGTGTGGGTTACTCTGATCAACAGCTCATTGTGGTAGGTAACTACTTACTGGATTGGGGAGCCAAAGGTCAGCATCCTTTGTACCATAGGTAGGCTTCCACACCCCCTCCTTTGGGGCCCTATCTACCTCCAGAACTTTTTGTACAGAAGATAGGATTCTATGGAGTTAGATTATTGTTACTTTAGGTTTGTGTACATCTCCCCCCTCTGTTGCTTCCACATCAGCTCCCATTTCCTTCTGTCCCCTTTGCCTTTCACCTGAATTACTAGTCATATTTGCTTACAGTTCGGTTTAAACTGATTAGGGGCCACAGATAAGGGAGAATATGCAGCGCTTGTCTCTCTGTTCTTGTGTGAGTTCACTGAGTATGATGTGTTCCAAATCCATCCATTTTTCTTTGAATTTCATTATATCATTTTTCCTAATTGCCGAGTATAATTCCATGGTGTATATGTACCACATTTTTGATATCCAATCATCTAGCAATGGGCATTTAGCTTGGTTCTAGGCATGTTTTTTGATCAAAGTATGTGGATTCTTAGGTGATACATTACCTGGTGCTTTAAAGAGACTTCTCATCTGACATTTTAGGCAAACGTTTGTGAGCTGATATATATGTTATCTTTATAGGATAAGTATCATTAGTTTTCATAGGAACATAGGACTAAGCAAAAAGATTGGAGTTTGCAGTCATAAACTCTACCCTGAGCATTCTCCTACCCTCCCTCTGCTGTGAACACAGCTTAGTTTTTAGTATTTCTTATGTGAGTGACCACAATCACTCGTGACAATTCTTTCTTTTGTGCTTTTTCAATAGACTATATTTTGAACTTATGTACATCAATTCATCTTGGTTTCTTCTAAAATGATCCTTTCCTCATGTATATACTTTTCAGAACATTTAATAAGCCATGTTCATTATACTTGCTTATTGGTCTGTAAACTTCCCCTACCTTGATTTTCTAACTGACCATTCAATTTAGCATATTAGAATCATAGTCACTAATTGACTAAATTTTTTGTAATACAATATTGTTGTATTTACAATTCAATAATAATATCAGCAATAAGAAGTACTAACATTTTCCATGTAGCATGTTCTGTGGAAGTTGTTTTACTTACATGATCATGTTCATTTCTCAAAACAATTCTATGAAATAACTATTATTATTTGCATTGTATAAAGAATTTGAAGCAAAGACATCTAGTAGCTTACCCAAAGCCACATGATCACTAAGTGTCAGAGTCACAATTTGAATCCAAGTCCATACATCCCTTAAAGCCAGAGTCTTAATATGATGTTGATCTCACAACCCTCCTACCTCAGCCTCCCTGTTGTTGGGATTACAGATGTCTATCACCATGCTCATGTGTCTTCAAGCCCATATTCTTAATCACTCTTACATATTTTATATTTCTGCTAAACTTTCAAGATTTTCATTCTTGGACTGGAAAGTAATCGTTTTGTCACCTAAAGCATTTAGAAACACTGAGTATGACACAGGAATTCTACTCCTAGATACAGAGATATAACTAAATAGATGATCTATAGTAAAATTTCTATATAAATATAAACAGTCAAGTAAAAGTAATCTCTATGTCCACAAGAACTTTTACACAAATGTTCTGAGAGGATTCACCTATGGTAGTAAATGCCATAGATAGCCTATGCCCATCAACACATGAATGAATACTGTCATGTTATTACTACTCAGCAATAAAAAAGAATTACTGATATATGAAATAATAGTAATGGATATCAGAAACATGTTAAATGAATGAAGGTACCACAAATGGATACATTCTATAGTGTTGCCATAGGAAATTCTAGAAAAGAAAATGAAAAGAAATTCAAAAAAGAAAAATGCATCTGAAGTGACACATGAGAGATTAGTGGTTACATCTACAAAAAGGCACAAGGGAACAAAATGAAATAAGAGTCATGTTATCAATCATGATGTTTTTGGTGATGACATGAGAGGATGTAGTTGGTATAACTCACTTAGCTACATACTTAATGCATAAAATATTAAACAAGATCAAGTAGATAAATGGACTTTAAGTACTTCAACTTTATGCATAGTATATGCGTTGAGATTCAACTAAGTTGATCACTAAAACTTTCAAGATACATATCTTCACAATATGTATGCAGATACATGTCTTCCCACGGACAATCTGCAGCCCCAGAAATGATCAAAATAGAGTGGATATTTTAGGAGAAACAATGGCTCTCAATTATTATTGAGATATTGGGATCTCCAAGTGACTTTAGCAATGCATGAAGACATTTTGGATCATCACATTGGGGGACTTACCACTAGCACCTAATGGTAGAAATACCATTAAGTACACTACACTGCATAAGACAGACACCATAACAAAGAAGTCATCACCTGGCTTAGAAAGTCAATAGTGCCAAGGTTGAGAAACTCAAAGATAAAGTTTAGCTATAACAAAATATATTCATATGTAGGGATTCACCTAAGAGGAAAATATGTGAACAAATCAATATCTACAAAGGTCAATGATTTCAGCCAGCTGGTCTTTTGTAAAATAATGAACAATGGCTGACAGGATGAGTATAGAATAATGAAATGGTGAATGGGTGAGGAGCGTGGGTGGTATCACAGTGCATGGTTATAGGGGATCTTGGTGCCATATTATGGAGAGTAAGGCACTTAGAAGGGAGTCTGAAACACCAATTAGGACAGGGGCTTCAGAAGCCAAAGCTTGACTACTTTAACGTTTTGTATAATATAAAAAGTACCTTTTGTTATACTGAGCTTTATTCAAAAAAATGGGTTGGAGTGAGAGGACTTATTTTTCCCCTAATCTTGATTTTTTTTTCTTTTTAAAAATAAATATCGGGCTGGAGAGATGGCTCAGGGGTTGGGGCACTTGCCTCCAGTGCCTAAGGCCCCCGGTTCAATTCCCCAGGACCCATATAAGCCAGACCCACAAGGTGGTGGCCCTGGTACACACACTCTCTCTCTTTCTCTCTCTTTCTCTCTCTCTCTCTGCTTGAAAAATTAATAAATAAAATATTTAATAAAATAAATAAATATCTGCTTTCAAGATAAACAAAGTGGAACAAGTATCTGGAGTTCATTTGCAGTGGCCAGAGCCCCTGGTATTCTTTCTCTCTCTCTCTCTCTCTCTCTCTCTCTCTCTCTCTCTCTTTCTCTCTCTCTCTTTCTCTCTCTCTCTCCCTCTCTCCCTCCCTCCCCCCTCTCTCTCTCCCTCTCTCCCTCCCTCCCTCCCCCTGTCACTCACTGTCTCTCTCTGCTTGCAAAATAAATAAATAAAATATTCAATGTGGAAAAAAATCTGCTTTCAAGAAGTCAATCCACAGAGAGGGAATTCACATTAAACAGAGACAAAAGGAGATGTTGCCTTAGCAACCAAAAGTACTTACAAGATTTCATCAAGCTCACTGTACACTATTTCATTTTTATCCCATCACTTAAAAAAACATGGAAAGGCTTGAAATAAACTGATAAATAATGGCCTGAGTAGTCCTAACACTTCCTAATATCCCATTATGAAATTTCTTTCAGCACCACCAAGGACATAATTCTGAATTGTAAATGCAAAACAGCATAATAGCCTTTTTCCCATTCCTTCCATTAAAAAGGTCTACAGTGTAAAGCAACAAAGGAGCTCTCATATAGCACAAAAGAGGTTTCTCTCACACATCAGAGCTGTACACTCTATTAAGCTTGTAAAAAGCATTTCCAAAATCATTCCTTTTGAAAAGTAGCAAGACTAAATTAAGAACCAAGCGTGTTACTAGCTAATCCCCTCAGCTGTTACAGATGAGGTGCACTCAAAGGGGTTAAAAAATTAATAACTTTTTAAAAAGTAACTTTTTAATTTAATTCCAATAGTTTGACTTAGTTTGACTATTGTTAAAATATTTGGTGTAAAAACATACAAAAACCCCACAAAAACAAAAAAGTAGCTGTGGCCTAGAAGATATCAGGATAGCCCATAGGCTTTGTCAGTTCCCTGCAAATCTAACCCAAGCCCTATCACGCTCACTTCACGTAAACCAAATCCTTTCTAGGAGTTTCTCATAAGTTAGTCCTCATGTCTGTGTAATGTAACTGTACAAGGAAATGATTCTACTTCCATGTGGCTCTTTTTATTAAATCTTTATTATCAAAAATTAGATACATTGTATAAGCAAATATTTTGTTGGTATTCCCATTTCCCTCTTCCCTGTCCCCCATTCCTGCGGCTCTTTTTCTTTTTGAGGGCCAATGCTCAAGCTGCTTCTGAGCCTTATCTACATTCATATTCTAATCAGTATTCTGAATCCACTGTACTAGAGAACAGTCCTTGACTTTCTAAGAAGTGCTGTTCACGTACAATCCCGGCCCCCCAGTATAATGTCAACAGGACATTTATTACCTATGGATGAATCAGAGCCCGAGGAATTTAATACAGACTGTGAGCTGCTAGAAACTGAAAGAGCATCAGGGCTCACCAGAGACCCCTGAGCACTTAACTGTGGTAGCATTTTGTACATATGTACAAAGAAATAATTAATCTTCAGGAAGGAAAGCAACTGTAATTTAAGAATGTCTTTGGGAATTAAGACCAAGAGAAAGCCCATCATTCATTCCTGAAATAAGAATAATTGAGTTAGCTATAGAATCCAACACTTGAGATTTAATTTAATTTTTATGCTATCAAACTACATTTTATAACAAAGAGATGTTGAAACCACTCTCTTTAATATGTAACAGAAGAATCATCTATGTATTTGTTATGAGGATCATTTTTAGACTACAAAAACATTTTATACAAGTAAAATAAACAAGTTAAATGCCTTCAATTTGGGGATAAGATGTTTTTATCAAACTGCATTAAGACACATTCAGGATCCCAAATAACTAGAGATAATAAACTTAGTGGGAGTGAAATTCTCCCCATCTATAGCTTTCAGTTCGTCTCATGGCTTCTATCAATGACATACTGTCCACTGGAAGGGGCAGATTTTCTTCTATAATGCAGAGGCTACTGAAATCAGCTCTTCTCTATGCTCTCTTCAAATATTTTAGGTATAAAACAAATTTGAAGATAATTATGACATTATAAAGGAAATTAGGAAAATTTAATTACTGAAACAAATATGTTAGTAGACATAAAAAACAACAAAACCAAGGAGAAGAAAAACCAAACATCTATTGACTCTTTCCACAGAAGGCAGTCATTATCTGTGTTACTAGGTGCAATTTAATTTACTAGATTTTACAATGGTTATCAATTTTAAAAAGGCTTTTGTTTGCTTATGTGAATACATGTGCAATGTAGAGTGTTGGGGAGGATATAGTGTGAAGTGTATGCATGGGTGCCCTCATTCATAGTGACCACAGTAGAACACTGAGTGTCCCACTCTATCACTCTACCATCTGTTTTTATCTTAAGCTGTAGTCTCTTACTCATATCAGAAATTGTACCTTTTCACAGGCCAGGAAAATTCCCAAGTCTCTGCTCCACTTCTCAGGACTTGGATTATAGGCTTAGGTGGTTATACCCACTTGTGTAAGTGAGATCTGGAAATTTGAACTTGGGTAGTTTCATTGTCCCTCAGGCCCTCATACTTGTACATAAAGTGAACTTAACCACTGGGCAATCTCTCCAGCCCTAGTTAAAAGTTTTATTTATTACCCAAGACCAAGGGATATGCAAGAAGTATTTAAAGGCATATTTAGATTTTTTTCTGTCTTTCATAAACATATTGATGATCCTAGGAATAGAATATAAGGATGAATGTAATCTTGGAAAAAGCAGCTTACTTCCACATGGTTAAGAATCACAGTAGCTTTACCTCTTAATTATAACCAGATCATTAGCTGAACTCAGACTTGATGAGTTAGTTCAATTGATTAATAGTTTCAAATAAGTTTGCCAATATCTTCTCATCTGGAATAAATCCAATTATTCAAGCACATACTGACTGCCTACTGTGTGCTAACCTCCCTTACAAGTCAAAATAAACAGAAGCAAAAGAAAAATAGATAAGTCTTAGTCCCCTTGATCTAAGTACTCAAAATCCTAAATTCAATATGATGTGATGAGAGGTAAAGAGCATTTTATGAAAGAATGGATAGCAGGATTGGGGCGATGGATAAAATAATTGCCTCACAGGGTATGTACTTGAGTTTAGATTCACAGAATCCTCATAAACCAGCTGCTATAGCAAACATCTATATTCTAAACACTATTGCAAACAAGAATAGGAAACAGAAGAATCTCTAAGATTCTCAAGATTCAGTTATTCAGGTGAATGCAGTGAGAAACAACTAGAAACCATGCCTGGAGCAAAGTAGGAGAGGAATGACATCCAAAGTTGTCCTCTGACCTCTGGGAATATGTGCCCACAATCACACACATGAATGTAAACACAGACATTATGTACACTCATACTAAAAAGAAAAAAGGAAATTATTTTAAAAGGAAAGAATGGATAACTTTGCCTGAGCCAAAGAAATGGAGTAGATATTTCTTTTCAATATGATATTTGAAGTTTACCTTTGGGTAGTGGTTACACAAAAGTAAGTAAGTTGTCTATGCATAAAACATGGAAGCATGAAAAAGTAATGTGTAAATAACAAACAATATTTTTTTAGGTATGGGGATGTCTGTAGGAGTTCAGTGAGTGATAAAGCTTGATAAATGGCTCAAAATCATCCAGGATTATCTTTATATGACAAAGTGCCAAGAATTTGTTCTGAAATTAATGGGAAACTACCCCATGATTTTAAACACAGACTAACATGATCAGAGTTGCATTTTAGAAAAAAAAATCTCTCTCAATGTGGTGAAAGGGCATTAGGTTTGGTGATAGTGACTTACATCAATATTCTAAACAAAATGTGACAAAATGAGACTTATTCATCAGCATGAATATTCTGCCTTTCTCAGTACCCTGAGGTAAAGAATAAATGATTAAAACATGATTGAAATTATGACGCAGGCATCTAGGCTGGCAATGAAGCAAAGTTCACCAATTTGAATAGAAGGTGTGATAGGCAAGATTTTGATTCCCCTTACCACCCCTTACTCCCTTGATTATACTTCCTTACAAGTCAAAAGGTATATACTCTCTGTGAGGTGAATTGCATGAGCCTTTTCAAAGCAGAGAATCATGTCACACTCTTGAGAGGAGATAGTGTGATTAAAAATATGAGGGGGATTTGTTTCTGACTTTAAAGATGGAAGAGGTTGACTGGAGAGATAGCTCAGTGGGTTAAGGTGCTTGTTTGAAAGCCTGATGGTCTGGGTTCGATTCCTTAGTACCTACATAAAGCCAGAGGCACAGTTTAGTGCATGCATCTGAAGTTCATTTGCAGGGGCAAGAGACCATACCCATTCTTATTCTCTCTCTTTCTCTCTCGTCCTCTCTCTTTCTCTCTCTTTCTGCCTCTCTCCTTGAAAATAAATAAAATAATTTAAAATATATGGAAGAAGCCACATGGTAAGAATCTACAGGCTGTCTTTAGGAGTTTACAGGAGGCCTGGCTGATAGGAAGTAAATTTGATCTGACCCTGATAGCTTCAAAATGAAGTTCTACCAACTATACTGAATAAGCCTGAAAGAATATTTTTCCCCAGAATCTCCTACAAGGGCCCAGCCAACACAACACATTAATTATAGCCTTGTGAAGCCCAGGAAAGAGAACCCAGTCAAGTCTTTAGAAGTACATAACAATGAGTAATAAAAGGCATGGCTTTAAACTGCTAAATATGTGACTAAATTTATGGCAATACACTGCAAGGGCACAAACAATTAATGTACAAGATCAGAAGTGATTAACAGACATCAAGTGATTAGCTATACTGGGACTGATATAAAAAGTGTAAGGATCGGAAGTGACAGTCCAGGGGATTCTGGAATTTAACATTTTGGAGGTGGAGTAGTTGGGGGGTTTCTGATGTGAATTAGGAAAATTGGTGAGATTATGCAGCACCCTGAAGAATAGTGCTGCACAATTCAACATAGCACCATTGATATGAACAAACATCATATATTCATATGTTTATTACAGAAATTTTTGAGCAGAGGGAAGTAAAGCAACTTGAGGAAGGAGTATGTTCTCAAAATCACAAAAAGAAAAATACCATAGGAGATATCTAACAATATGAAGTCAAAAAGACACTAGATATTGGTAGCATGAGTCCCAATTGCAAGGTAATGAGCAATTGAGGATGGCAAAGCAATGTTCTCAAATTTGTTCCATTAAACCAGAAGGATTATGAGAACTAGGTATTGTAAGAATAGCATCACATGACAAGGTAGGAAGATGTAGGTTTTCTTCTGCTCCCACAAAAATCATATATCATTTAAATCAGATCATTCCCACGCACAATGAACATAAATTTAAAAGTGATCCAAGGCAAATGTGTTAATACAGATACAGTAATGATTTATTGAATAACTACAAGAAACATATGTAACTTTCTTTAACAATTACCTCTAAGTACACAATAGTTACAAATTTTCTTATTTTATGTGAGAGAAAACTGAGACTTAAATAACTTGCTTAAGCTTACATAGTTAATATATGTTATGGCTAGGATTTAAATCTAGGCTTCTTTTATAACTTTCCACTCAGTTAACATTCCTTCAAAGTACACAAAGTGCATGTTGGTGTTTCCTAACTAACTTTGTGTTCTAATTATCCAGTGTCTTCTCTCACATGACTAAAGCCAGCTTTGTGGTGTCCCAATATAACCCATCAGTCTCAATGTTCAAATCCTAGTTCCTTTCCTGTGTTTGATATCCTAAGAACCCTTGATTCCAGATTTGCAGTGTTTCAGTGTCTCAGTTCATGATTCCCTTTGAAAAGAACAAAGAAGTACACCCCAGGCCTATCATGAGGGCCCCAAATGCAACCTTAGAGAGAGTGGCATGATAAACAAGACACCTATCACCACAGCAAGTAAATTAACCCAGGATAGGTCAACAAGACAGACACCAAGATATCCATCACAACCCAAAGTAGAAATACAGAGAACCTTAAGATCTCCAAAATAAAGCTGACTTAAAACTCATCCACCATGACTCAGGGAAATGAGTGAAAGAGGGGGCAGAAAGATTGTAAGAGCCATGGTGAGGGAGAATATTCAGAGACATCATCATAAGATGTTCTCATAAAATGTATCTAATTATTAACAATAAATAAGTTTTTAAAAATAAAAATCATAAAGCAATAGGATCTTACCTCAGGCCTGTGGTAGGTAGTCAAGAGCTTTGACAGAATGCTATCTTGTTTTTTGGGAACTCATGGGTCACTTTGGTCAACAGCTCAGTGTGGGGGAAGGAGTCAGTGACTGGGGCCAGGAGTTTCAGGACTGATCAATTTTTCATGGGCTTAGACTCTCTCCCCTTCTATTCTGCAAGGGGAAACTGGTCAACGATAGTTGGAATAAACAGAGACCACTGATATGAAACACAGCCTGCCGCCATGAGTAGGCTGAACACACTTCCTACTGGAAGAGAACAGCAAACCAAGACACGAATACTTGTGCAATGGAGGCACCAAAGCCTGGGGGAGTCAATCAACAGCTTTCAATTTGGCCAAGCAATCCACTCAGAGAAGTGGGGAGCTCTTGGCTGGAATTGGGGACTCAGGACATTGAGAACCAAAATCTTGGGTCCCCCAAAGAGAATTTCATTTTACAAGTGATTTACAAAGAGACTACTCTCAATAGAATCTAGCCAATGCAGAAATGTGTATCTCAGTTAACCTATACTGACCTCAGTCTCCGATGGAGATTTTTTGAATTTTTCAGAAGGCATGGAGAGAGCTGTGGTCTTTCCAACCCTACCAATGAGCCACAGACTAATAGATAGCTGACATCCTGGCAAGAGATGAGCCACCCTAGACCTACCATGGAGGATCCACATGGAACCCCGGCAGAGAGTTGTGGAACAAGCAAGAGACCTATAACCACAGCCAATCAGTCAACCCAGGATAAGCCAGCAAGAAAGACACCAACCATCTTCAACACAACCTAAAGCAGAAGTTCAGAGGCACCTAAGACCTCAACAATAGAGCAGCCTTAAAACTCACCCATCATGACTCAGGGAACTGAGCAGAAGAGGGGGCGGAATGATTGTAAGAGTCATAGTGGGGGAGAATATCCAGAGCTATTGCTCCCCTCAGTAACAACATACAAAGGGGAGTGGAACTGGGATGACTCCTAGGCTATCCATAATCTCCTACCCCGTGGAATGATCCGTTTGCTCACAGAGGAGGATATCCAGCTTACTGAGGACAGGGAAAAGGGAAATCTAAGAATTGGGGACATCAACACATTATTTGCTCATTCAGTGTATCTAATTATGGACAATAAAGAAATAATTTTTTTAAAAAAGAGCAGAAAGGCCATAGGAAGTTGATATTTAAAAAATGAAATAAAATATTAAAATATAGCATATATGAAAAGGAATAATAAGCTTGGTTTTCTATATTATTTCACTTAGTTCTCCCTTATAAAATTTGGAATTCCCATTTATAGTTGATTCCATTAAATCTAGTTAGAGATAGTTTATTTGAATACAATGAATACAGTAAGGTTGTATCCTCACTACAGACATCTATGATTATTAGGAAAAGGACACTTAAAACAATGTCCCTGCCATAATCCTTTAAATTATGAGGGCTCTTGTCAATTTAGTGGGACAAAGAAATCAAGCCAAGACTAGAGGGTTCAAAGAAAGGTTATTTGGGGGGCCACTGACTCTTTCATACTTAAGAGAACTTAAATGAGTGTTATCTAGAAGAGAATCTGCTTTCTGGGGCATGGATTGAGTCAGCTATGCCTTGGAATGCTGCTTATACAGGGAGCAAGGAAATCGAGCTAATGAGGTCATTAATTTTAAACTTTCACCTTTAAAACCTCTCTTCCTGTGGTAACTGTTATCTTGTGCAATAATGAAACATTATACAGAGGATAAGTTCTGGTGCTGCAGCCAGCTGCCACAGGAATTTTAACTGTGCTGTGGAGATGTGTGTGCACCTGAGAGGGGTGCTACTGCCTGGGCCACTCTGAAAAAGCACTGTGTGCGAGAGAGGTACTGTTGCCATTGGATATTTCCTGTTAGTAAATTCCTCTCTTCCTTCCCTATTTGCTTTTCTATGAATAAGATTAGAACTTCTGTTAGCCCCTCTGTACATAAGTTTTCACACCACTTCCATGTGGGTTTAAAATTAAGTTTATGGGGTTCATGGATAGTCTTTAAACCCAAAACTTGGTTTTTATTTTTTTTAAATATCTTTATTATCCAATGTTAGATACATTGTATGGGCAAATCTTATGATGATATAACCATTTCCCTCCTCCCTGTCCCCAATCCCCTGGGGATCCTCCTTGGTGGGCATACTGGATTAGTCCATGGGGTAGGGGGCTATGAATTGCTCTAGTGGTAGCCTGTCCTCCCCCCTTTGTGTGTAATTGCTGAGGGAGGCAATGACTCTGGATATTCTCCCCCACCATGGCTCTTACAATCTTTTCGTCCCCGCTTCTGCTCTGTTCCCTAAGTCATGGTGGGGGAGTTTTAAGTCTGCTTTATTGTTGAGATCTTAAGTGTCTCTGGATTTCTGCTTTGAGCTGTGTTGGATTTCAATGGTGTCTGTCTCTATTGACCTTTCATGGGTTATCTGACTTGCTGAGGTGATAGGCCTCTTGTTTCATTTGGGGCCTACATAATAGGCCAGGGTGGTTCGTCTCTTGACAGAATGTCAGCTATCATCCCATGTCTTACTGGTGGAATTGGGTTGTCCCTGGCTCTCTCACTGCCTTCTGAAAAATACAAATAGAATCTCCACCAGAAAGGGAGATTAGTGTAGATTAAATGAGACAAATATTTCTAATTTGACATGATTCTAATGGGTGTAACCTCTCTGTACTTCTCTGGTAGTGGGAATTTCCTCTTGGAGCCCAGGTTCTTGGTCCCCATAAGATTTTGCCATGGATCCCAGTGCTAGTTAAGGGCTCCTTGTCACTAAGCAGATCTCTTAGCCAATCTGAAAGCCATTGATTACCCACCTAGGTTTAGTGCCACTAATGCACAGATGAGCACTTCTTGACTTGATGGTCTCTTCAATATAGCAGTGTGCTCAGCATTCTCATCATATCAGTCTGTATTGTACATCAGTGGCCTCTGCTTTCTCCAAGTATCATTGACCAATTTCCCCTGGCAACTCGTGTAACACCTTCCAGTGCTACACACACTACCAACTGGGTGTTGGTTACCATTCTGGATCTAGCAGGGTCTCTCGGTGTTGTGTGATGACATTCTGTGGTTTCTTCAGCAATAGGATCTTCCTACCTGTTGCAATCACCTTTCTCTGATGTTGCAAATACAGAATCCAAGCAAAGTGTCTTGTGGAAGAATGGGTTTGTTTGGCTTACAGACTCAAGGGGAGACTCCATCATGGCAGGGAAAACAATGGCATGAGCAGAGAGGTGGACATCACTTACACCACAGCACTGCAAAAAATGGCAGGAAGGTGTGCCAAACACTAGCAAGGGGAAGCTGGTTTATATCCCTCATAATCCCTCCCCCAACAACACAGCTTCAGTGAGGTTGTAAAACCCAAACTAACATCAACTGAGGATCGATCAATCAGAACACATTCATTTGTTTGTGGGAGACACCTGGATCAAACTATGACAGGACCTTTGACCTGGAGTGGGTATTCAAGAGCTTTGACAGAAGCCTGTCTTCTTTTGGGGTCTTCATGGGTCTCTTTGATCAACAGCTCAGTGTAGGAAGGAAACAATGACTGGGACAGGGAGTTGCAGACCTAATCAATTTTTCATGGGGTTAGGCTTCCTCCCATTCTATTCATGGTCCCACTTACCTGGCAATGCCCCCAGCTTCCTCAGGGGCTTATTGTATGAAAGTAAGGTATATATGGCATTGCTTCATTATTGGTTTAGCTTATTGTATTTTTAACAAAGAATTAAACAGACTGAGATGGGTAGGTTAAAAACTATTACCTTTATTCTTGGAATTCAAAGGTGAGCAGAGGAGTTCTAGAAAAAAGGAAA
Source organism: Zapus hudsonius (assembly GCA_004024765.1). Classification (NCBI taxonomy): domain Eukaryota; kingdom Metazoa; phylum Chordata; class Mammalia; order Rodentia; family Dipodidae; genus Zapus; species Zapus hudsonius. Next base: position 22,605 of record PVHP010013695.1, read on the forward strand.
GGGACTGGATCCACCCATGTGTTCTGAGAGCCCATGTGAGAGCTGAGCATGGGCCTGGGAAAAAAAGCCTGAAAGGGGATTTCTCAGAGAGTTTTAAAAAGACTAGAGGTTCAAAAACTAAAAAGGCCATAAAAATTTAGAGAGAATATCCTTTCCCACTCTGTCAGCCAGAATTTGGAAGGACATGTTCTTAACAGTGCTAAAACCCCTGAGATTCAGATGTGGAGGGATTAGCAGTCAAGAAGAATAAATTACAGGAGAATGTCCCCTGGTCAATATTCATTGGGCTCAAGGGTCCGGCATAGTAAGAGGTAACTATACCTGAGTAGAGTGCAAGAGCCAGTTGGTCTAGGCTCAGGAATGTTTCTGCACACCTAGGGAGAGAGAGAGAGAGAGGAGAGAGACCAGATTGGATCAGACCCCGAATTCCAGATCTGTTGCAGCAGGCCATGTGGCTTTTTTGAGTTTCTTCTTTTTAGATTTTGTTTGTTTGTTTGTTTGAGCCTTCCCTTAACAAGCTACCTAATAGTTCCCTCTCAGGTTTTTACTTTTCTTTTTTGGTCTTTCAACACCCTACTCCAATGCCCTAGCAAGCTCAGTTGTGGATACGAGTCTACTTTGGAAAAAAGTCCTTGTCAAATATGACAGACTATTTTATTTTTTTCTAAACCTTTAAGGAGATTAAAATATCAGAAATATCAGCTACTAGTAAAACCACATTTTGAATTTGATTCTCCAGGTTCTTAATTTTATCCACTTATTTTAGAAAGCCCAAAAAGTATAATTATTAATAAAGTATTTTGATGTTATATGTAACCACACATTGGTAATCATTAAATATTCATGATGGGTGCCAGAATAAAAATATTTGGATGTTATATCCCTGGTTTTTCACCCAGATAGTTTAAATCCACATAACCACCAGCTTTCAGTTTCTAGATATAAGGAATAAATCAGCATCCATTGTGAAAGACTTTTGTCTAATTGCTACAACCCATCATTTTATTTTTAGTTAAAAGACAGAGGGTCATTTTATTCTCTTTTACACAAGCAGAGAATCAAAGATGTGTTTCTTGATCAGATGATTACATTTATGCATCAGAGAGGAAATTTTATCCACAAAACCACTGGCTGTTATATATATAGTGTGTATGTGTGTGTTCCTGTTCCAGTTTTATTTTTTTCATGAGAAAGACTCTCTTACCCAATGGCTAAGCATTATGTTTCGCTGATAAACTCAGCAATAGTAAATAGTAAAATTTATCTGGATTTATCTGGATACAAATGAGTTAATATAGTTCTACATGAAAGAATCCCTGAATACCTTAATGATATTGAAGAGAAAATAAAAATTCTCTAAGCAAACCATGTATCATGTTTGGTGTCAGTTATATGAGTGTTCCCATCAAGCTTTGTCTGTAGACACAGTAGGGTTGTAGAGAAGTGGCCAATTATAAAGGGACTATGTTCCTGCCAAATGCCCACATACATTATACGTATATTCATTTCATATCTTTTTCAGGCATCTGGTAAAGTGCTTCTCCTCAACCCAGTGAGTATCAACTGTGAAGTCTTGTGAAGATAGACCATTTTGCTATAAGCTACTGTAGATTATGGCTGCATTGACACCTCAATCATTTCTTTGTTCAAGATTGAAGGAAATGAGTATTTAATACATAAACTCTCTTTGGGCATAAAAAACTTGATTTCCATACTAATGAATGATCCAATTTATAGTTCAGAATGCAGTGAGAGAGCTGTGGCCCATCTAACCCTACCAACGGACCACAGGCTGATAGCTGAGATCCTGGCAAGAGATGAGCCATCACAGTCATATCATGGAGGACACATATGGAATCCTGCAGAGAATGATGGGATGAACAAGGGACCCACAGCCACAGCCATTCAATCAATACAGGATAAGCAAGTGTGACAGAAACCAATGATATTCAACACAAAATCCTCTAAGTTCTCAACATTAAAGCAGCCATAATACTCACCCACCAAAACTCAGGGAACTGAATGGAAGAGGGAGCAGATAGATTATGAAAGCCATGGTGGGGGAGACTATCCAGAGGCATGACACCCCTGAGTAACAACAAACTAGGGCCAGGAGAACCAGGCTGAATACTAGGCTATCCATGGTCCCCTGCACCAAGGACTGATCCAGAAGGCCCATGGAGGAGGATAACCAGCCGATTGGGGATGGGGAAGAGGGACATTGGGGAACTGGGGATAACAACTCATTGTTTGCCCATTAAATAATGTAACTAATTATGGGCAATAAAAATATGCAACCTTTATAAAAATGAATAAATTAATTAATTAAATAACAAACAGTGGAAATGAATTACTTTAAAATTACATCACTTTAAAATTAAAACTATTTTTCAAATATATGTTGGCACCAAACACATGCTTTCCTTAGTTCCCAGAGAGGAATGAAACACTAAGAGCATTCCAAAGAAGATCCCATGCATGAAGACTTAGTCAAGTGCTTCCATAGTTTTTAACTTTCATTCCTGTAATCAAAGAAGACTAGATTGGTGACAGATAGTATAATTGGATGTAAATGGATTATCAGAATTTATGTTTACACTAATTATTTGATATAGGTCCTGCAAGTGACCTTTTCTTACAGTAAGGGAACTGAGTAGATTAATAACATAGGGAGAAGTATATATTCTTGTTTTTTTCTTAGTTCTCTCAAAACCTTTCTTGCTCTTCAACCTTTCAAAAAAAAAAGTTATTTTGGTTGGCTAGTATCCATGACATTGTAAGTGTAAAACCCCTTGTAGGTAGGGTAACTTGTAAGAAAAAGTCACATGTATGCTATTACAAAGATACCTTGTAACTGTTACTATCCAAAAGCCTCTAAAAACCTGACCAAGTGGCATCAACTCAAGTGGCATGATTTTCCAGAGGTTACAGGCTCTCCAGAATTAGATACGAGTTTCCAGAGAGACCAAGGCACTCTTTAGGCTTCACCATGAATTGTAAGGTAGAATACTTTGGTGCTACTTATGCATTACAACACGTCATATAACCTTAAACATTGTTTCTTACAGAGGAGGAATAACTAGGTTCAGGAAACTTTCAGGCATGGTTATCTCCCTAGGGTCAATACCAACACATCATTCTCCTAATTGCTCCATTCTGACTGAGCTATACCCACATAGGTCTTCCTCTGGTTGCAAAGCACACTGATCCACTGAATACTATACTTTCTCAGCCTACCATGCTCCTTGCCATGCCCACCTTTATATTATAAACTATGTCTTCCACTTGGACCTAATTGAATTGGTCTTTTACATAAAGTTAATTCATTTACCACCCATCGTAATTATTTTCTTTTCTCTTCCCATCTTTTATTTGCTTTTATAATATGTTTTTCCCAAGTATTAAATTTTTATTGGCCTTTTCACTTAGTTTTCTTTGTATGAACCCTCCACTGTAATGTATGCTCCAAGAAAATGTGAACTTTTCTGTTGTGTTTGTCTCTGCATCCTAAGCCCCTAACACAGTAGAGTTAGTAAATATCAAAGGTCACTGATTGATTAGTTTAGTATAAAAATGAACATGTAACTTGCTAAGGTCACAGACACAAAATTGTAGAGGTAAAATTTAAAATATGATATTTATAACAGGATATAAAATCAGATGCTTCTGACTGAAACATTCAGAAAGAGTGATACTTCAATAATTAATAAATGTTGAATACCTATCAAGAAGCCCTTAACTGGAACTGGGACTCAGGGCAAAATCTTATGTGAACCAAAAACTTGGGCCCCCAGGAGAAATTCCCATTACTAGAGAACTACAGAGATGCTAATCCCAGTAAAATCTTGCCAAATTAGAAATTTGTATCTCATTTAACCTGTACTGATGTTACTCTCCAATGGAGATTCAGTTTGTATTTTTCAGAAGGCAGTGAGAGAGCTGTGGTCATTCCAACTACACCAACGAGCTACAAGCAGATGGCTGGCAACCCAGTAAGAGATGAACCACCCCAGGCCTATCAAGTCAGCCCCAAATGAAACCCTTGAAAGAGTGGCGGGATAATCAAGACATCTATAACCCCAGCCAATCAGTCAACCCAGGATAAGTCAGTGTGACAGACACCAATGATTTCCAACACAACCTAAAGCAGAAGTACAGTGGCCCTTAAGATCTCAACAATAAAGCAGACTTAAAACTCACCCACCGTGACTCACGGAACTGAACGGAAGAAGGGGCGGAAAGATTGTAAGAACCATGGATATCCAGAGACATGGCCTCCCTCAGCAACAACACAAAAAGGGGGAGGTAACCTGTCTGCCTCCTGTGCTATCCATAACTCCTTACCACAAAAATTGATCCAGAATGCCCACTGAGGAGGATACACAGTGGATTGGGGACAGGGAGGAGAGAAATGAGAATAGCAACACAATATTTGCTCATACAATATATCTAAATTTGGACAATAAAGTTATCAATTTTAAAAAGTCCCTCATACAAAGAAATAATAAAAATGGGAAAAGCTTTAGTTGTAAAAAAGAAAAATGTGTAAATCATTTACCTTTTAAGAAACCAAATATTTATTCATTGCCTACTCACCACCAAGCACAGTAGACTAGAAAAAAAATATAAGAAAAATATGAAGAAATGAAAGGAAGGAAAGAAGATAAGAAGGAAGGTAGGATCCTAGTCCACAATTAGCTCATTTTTAATATAACTTCTCTCTTTAGTAATTGCACAAGAAATTTACTTAGAGAATTGTTTCAAATGTCTATTCCTAGGTTGTTGCACCCTGCCCCCAAAGGTTATAATTCCATAAGTCTTGACTCGCTATCTCTATTCATTTAAAAGCACATTTAATAATCACAGCCAGGTTTGCAATTTACTACTCCATCTGAAAGTAATGTGATACACTATTCCAAAAAAACAAATAAAATGTAGTTATATTGAAAGAGGGGGAGAAGTAACATAGAAAACCAAGGTCAGTTCAAGTAATTAGTTCAAAAAGAATAACAAGAGTGAAAATATTTACAAGTTTAGTTAGAATTTTAAACATTAGACCTAATTCAGCCTTAAATCAGTATTTTTCAAATTTTAGCATGCTTAATAAACACTTTAGGATCTTAGGAAAATGCAAAATCTGACTCAGTACATGTGGGTGGAGCTCAAATTTCTTTCTTTCTGACAAGCTCTTAAAGGATTAAGAAGCCCATCTATAGACCACACGTGAAGTGGTAAGATTTTAATGCACATGGAGTAATATTTTCCTGCCAATGGAATGGCTTGAAATGTTGTTTATAAGCTACTTTAGGACACTGTGACCACAAGACATGACAGAAACAAGTTAAAGGAGTTAAGATTTATTTGGGTTCACAGTTTCAGAGGATTTCAAACCATCTGATGGTTAAGGCATAGCAGTGGAAGCATGTAGCAAGAGTCTGTTCACATCACAGAGAGCCAGGAAGATGAGAAAGTTCAGGAAAGTGGGCCAGACAATAACTTTCCAAGGTCTACCTCTACTGACCTACATCTCTCATCTAGGCCTGACAGCCTAAAGGTCTCATGACCTCCAAAAATATTTGAGAAACAAGCATTCAAAATATGAGCCTGTGGAGGTATTTTGGATCAAAAGCATATCAGAGAGATATGTCAACAGTCAATTAGAGCCCAAGGTTGATCAAAGATTACATCCATCCAGAGACCCAGCCCTAAACTCTTACTTCAGGGATGGCAGGTTCATAGGAACTATTTTTCAACCTTTAATCTCTTTTTTTTTCTTGAAAGGGTCAGACATAACCAATAAAATGAAGACTTACTCTTCTGATACTCAATGAGAGCAAATTGTATTGTGCATGAAAATTATTCCAACTTGAAGATATCTAAGCCTAAGAATAAGAATTTCAGTAATAATTATATTCTTGTCCTTGATCCTTACCCTGCTAATGAAAATATTAAAGATATATCAAACAAGTACAAAGGGGCAACTTGTAGGACAACTAATAAATATCTGCACTTAAGGAACTAAAGCACAAATGAAGCAGGTGATTCCAATTATGCTTCCTAAATTCTGCTTAAGTACTGTTTTCCTCAATAAAGTATGAATTTGCTAAATATCATGTGTAGCAAATCAGACATCCAGGTTTAATCCAGATCACTGCATTTACTGCTCTTTGTAGTTCTATCTCAAATATATACTATTAAATCTATTTTAGAGGTCAGGTGTCAGAAGCTTGGAATTATTAAGTAGTTAACAAAAACCAGAGCTAGGATTGGAATATGCATGGTCTGACTCCAAAGCCTTATATACATTTGATAAATCTGTTTCCATCAAAAAATCTCCGTATGTTTAATCCTTGCATACAAATTGGAAGAACATATGACATTTCTGTCAAAGCACCTACTAACATCTCTCTTAAACTGGCTAAAAACAGTTGTTTCAGTTAATTGATTTTGAAATGGGGACTGTGGGAACTCATCCTAAACCAGTAGTTCTTACAGTACAATCCATACCTGAAAGCTTGTTAGAAATGTAATTTATCAGAACCTAGTCCAGACCTATGGAAGCAGAACAGTCAGTGAGTGGGTAAGGCCTGATAATTTTTGTTTTAAGGAAAGTTGAGGTGATTCTGATGCATGTTCAAATTTGAGAACCACTGTTCTCTGGATTATCTCCAATTTAAAGCCCAGCTGTAAACTAATCATCCTGCCAAGAAGGATAGCTTAGCTTGAGCTGATTCAATTGGTTCTTTTGATTGAAATCCAAAAATGAAACACAATTAGAGATTTATTTTCTCAAAAACAATATGAGCCTTTGGGAGAGTCTCCATTCAAGTAGTGGCAATTTGTTTCACAAAATCACAGAAAAATTATCTGACCATTCCACCCATGCAAAACAACATCTCTAAAGGGCCATATATCAACTTCCTCTGCATTTAAATAGGTAGAATAACTTAATGCTTCATGCCATTTCTCTGGCTAAATAAAGACTATAATTTTCTTCACACTGCCCTGGAACACTTATAATGTCAGAGAGCTCCACTGTGGCTTCTAGCACCAAGTTTCAACTCTAAAGTTGAGTTTCCAAGCTCAATTTGCAACCTTTTATTCCCGTATATAGCCCAGATTCACCATCAAAACTATGATACATTTGGTCTCATGACCAGTCAGCAGAGTTATTTTCATTCCCACTCTGCCATCTTCCTTATTGCTTTTAAATTCCCTTTCACCCTCTTTCTATTGAAGCCCATATTTGTATTAACATCCATCATAAACTGCAGTGAGTGCTTCCTCTAGTCAAAAATAGGTCCTGGCTTTGCAAATAGGTCATTTATCATCTTTGTGACCATTGCAAGTGTGTGGAACCTGATGAGCCTGTTTCTTCTTCTGTAACATAGGGGAATGCATATATCCTTGGCTCACTAACAAACTTATTAAAAACTCTTGGGCCACATTGATCTCTCAATCACTTTGTCGAACCTCTGTAGCAGCAGTATGCTGTATCACACAATTTAACACTTAATCAAAATGCTGGATACAGTTTGAGCAACTCTCTTCTCAAAATCTTAAATCTCTCAGCTTCAGAATTCAAACATTGTGAGGTATTGTGAAGATATCACAAAAGAAAGACCTGTGTCTAACTTTGTATGATAAGTCACAGTCAAAATGTGGTTGCACTAAATGTACCAGATAATACCTTCAGACTATATGTGGAGGTGTGTATGAAATATAAGTGAGCTTTGTGTTGATTCTTAGGTCCCATTCTCAAGATTTTTAGTTGTATGTATGAAAATATTACTAAATTTGAAAGATTCAAATTCCTAAAGTAAGAGATGCTCAGGTCCTAAGCATTTCTGGTAAGAGATGGTAAGCCAGGTCCCAAGCATTTCTCGTAAGAGATGCTCAGCTTATATTTTATAACATAGTGATTGTAATACCTAAAGCATGTAACAGTTACACTTATAGCCATCTCCAAAGAAAGACTGAGGGAAAATCATGATTAGATTTGAATATGGAAGAAAAAAGATTCCTAACACAAAAACATAGGAACTAGGATCTGCAAAACCAATCTAGTTAGATCTTTAAAGCAAATAAGGTACTATATCAGAAAAGAATATTAGCATGATGTGACATATATGTTATTAATAAATACTAAAGTATGTGGAAATTTTATTTTAATACAAATTAAAGAGAATTCCAAACTCTATTACTGCATGAATCTCATTAAATATGCACTTTTGATTAGGGAATTGTAAGAATTTAGTATGTTCCTAATCCTGGTTACATGTGATTTCCACCCATCAAAATGTAAGGATCACTGATGTGAGGTCCTTTTAAAAGGGGTGTGATTGAGATAAGAAGTCAGTTTGCAGTGCCATCATCCCCTGCTACTTGAATACCATCCTCATTAACCTAGGGGGCCAAGAATTAGAATCAGAAAATAGAACCAAGGCTATCCATGGTCCCCTGCCTCAATGACTGATCCAGACTGCCCAAGGAGGAGGATATCTAGCTGAGTGGGGATGGGGAAGAGAGGCATTGGGGAACTGGTAGTAGCAACTTATTGTTTGCCCACTAAATAATGTAACTCATTGTGGACAATAAAAAATAATGACAAAGTGCAGCATTACCTAAAAAAAAAATAAGAAAATAGGATCATTAGCAGCTACTAAACTGTTTCTTTCTCACACTCCCACAGAGAGGACTTGGACTGTAGTTTTGTGAATAAAGGTCATTCTGTATAAATGCATTCTTTAGAGGACAGAGGGCCTAAGTGCTAGGGTGATGTTAACTTTCTTTATAATTGATGTTCTGAGCAAGCCACTAAAAAAAATATAGACTTCTTTCTCTGTCCCAGGAAGAGATCGAGTAGAGTTTAATTTAAAAAGAGTCCAACTACTTCCTCAAGTGAATACAAAACGGTACCTTTAGAATACTGATGCAGCCTTTAGGAGCCGTGATTAAAGTGATAGATTGTGCAGAGATCCAGTATTTGTAAACAGATATTTGGAGCTGGTACCAAAAAAGTAAACTACTCAAAGGGCAATGGACTTATTGAGAGTAAAAACACTCTCTAACCATTTGTGTAGTCTTGCTCCACTAGAGTGATCTAAACTTCCCCTGCTTTCATCTATGAGAGTCTGCCACCTGGTTTGAGTGCCAGTGCATGATAGTTTCAAAAATATTTTACGTGCTTTTTCTACAACTGGAGGTATGATAGGTAATTAGAGATTAGAGCCATATTAGTTACCCATTAGAAATGACTTTATTCTACCTTCTTCTCTATCTCAGTCTCAATTCATTGATCACCTGATATTTTCAAGCTTTCAAGTCTAAATATCTTCCAGACCCTTCCTGTTTTTAGGAGTCTATGGCTTTTGGCAGCGCCCTAGTTAGAACACACCCCCAATCTCTTTCCTGAACTTTTGCAAGTGCCTCCCAAATGTTTATCTTCTAGACCACTAGTCACACTCGCACAATTAATGACAAAACCACCCAGGAACAGTTTTAAACCATAAAACACCTATTACATGGTGTTTTGACTTTTATTTTCAAGTTTTTTTCTCAACAATCTTCAAGTGAGCTCAGGGATAGAGAGGCTATTTGGAAATTGCAAATCACTGTACAAAAATGTATGTCTTTTCTTTGCAGGTTAAACAATGGTGAGCGAGAAATGATAGAGTCACCTTTTAATACACAAATAAGCTGCATTTTATTATTATTTCAGATCCATTTATTACATTTGTGTAGTAACTGAAAAGTACTGAAGACTTTGCCTAAAATACCAATAGAATTTATACATCAATTGTGAGGCTCTGCTGTATGAACTTTTCCTGGGAAGACATAAACCAATAACAAAATGAGCACCACCACCAACGAAGCAAATGGATTTATTGGGTTTACATGCAGGAACATGGTTTAGAAGTTACTTACAAAAGCATAGGTGACCCCAAAGCAACCATGTCACCAAAAAGTTTCACCCTGGCATGGATGATGACTTCCTCATGGCTGTATAGATGGAGTTGCCTCTTTAGTTAACCTTCCACACCCTGTATACTCTGGAACATTCCAAGAGGAGGGAGAGAGGTGTAGGAAGGATTGTCCAAAATCTTGGGTGAAAGTCTAAAGAACTTCCCTACCCATCCTTCTATGAAGTAATGTCAGCAGGCTTGAATTCTGACTTTTAAGTCAAGACTTTACAAGATTAGCAAATTTACAAAGTATGACCCACAAACACAATTTGGCAGAATGCCTCTCCTACAACAACTGTGTGTCTGCATTAGCACATAGTCAAAGCTACAAGTCACTGCATATAAATTCTCATAATATATGCAATATTTTAAAACAAAAGAACACAATTATGTAAAAAGTGTTAAATGAGTGAGAGTCCTGATTTCTAGAAAAGGAGTCATTTAAAAGTTAATAAGATAGCACCTACTTCCTTCCCTATTCCAGACTGTTCTATGTCCTGCTAATGATTTTCCTACTATATAAATATATTTCAACACTTTATTGAGGTTTATTGCTATTAAATATTTAAATCACATCGAAATATTAAGCAGTAGTACTAGAATATACAACTTTTATGGTGCTACTTTTCTGATCACATTATTTAACTCATTATTCCCAGAAAATAAAAGTCATTGGTGAGGACAAAAGGAGACAACTTAGTGTAATACTAACCACATTAGATTGAAAGCAATGGTCAAGTCCTTAGTACATCACTTCCTGTGTAACCTTGACCATAATGCAAATTATAAATACCTGAATTTCCTTACTTCTGAAATGAAAGAACTTAGTATATCATATTACTGCTGATAAAAAGAACAGATTTCAAAATTAAAACCACATACTGAACACATCAAGTAAATGCATTTGTAAATGTGTCTTTCTTCTTAAAATAAAAAAGCCCCCACTAAAATAATTGAAGCCTTTTCAATAGGGGAGTTTGATTCATCATATGAGAGCAGCAATTTTGTCACAATGCAGTTTCTCAAGATGCTACAATCAGTTACTTCAGCTCTACATTCAGAAAAAATTGAGCAAGTAACTAATGTGCTGCCCATTACAATCCTAAAAAGTTCATTGGGGACTAGTGCCTAAGGCCCTAGGTTCAATTCCCCAGTACCCACATAAGCCAGACCCACAAGGTGGTGGCCCTGGTGCTCTCTCTCTCTCTCTCTCTTTCTCTCTCTCTCTCTCTCTCTCTCTCTCTGTATCTCTCTGCTTGAAAATGAATAATATATAAATAATAATATATAAATATTAATAATATATAAATTATATATATATAAAGTTCATTGGCAACTTCATTAAGGTTAGGTTGAAACCCATTGCCTCAAAATATCTCTCTTGTCTCACTGGACAACTCAGGGGAAGTCGCTTTCTATGTTACTCCACTTAAATGCTAGAACACAGCTACATCTCCCAATTAATCTTCCATCAGAGTGAATATTGACAACTCTTCAACCATTCTGCATGTCACATGATTCTCAGACCATTTAACATGGAATTTATCCCTCTATGGAAAAGCTATAGTGTGGCTATTGCTTTTTCAACATAAGATTATTGAGAACTGAATGCAAGCTAGGTTAAACTTAGGATATTTACAGGTCTTTTGAGTCTTGGAGATTTTAAATGACATAATGAAAGCTATAAACATTGTTTAGAAAAATATAGATATATAAATTGATTGAAATCTTATATCTGATCAATAATTTCAGAAATCCTATTAGTAAATCCTATTCTAGATATATCAAGAGCATACTAAGGCTAATATTTCTAATAATTTTGCATTTATTTAATTTAAAAACATAGTGGCATTTTCATCCAATTACAGCAAATGAGAATATATATATATATAATCAGTTTTGTTGTAGAAATAGGAATATAGTTATTACCCATGTTTTCAGATATTTTAGAGAGATATTTGTGGGAGTTGAATTATGAAATAATCTAAGCTACTTATCTATATGTCTAAATTTCATTTAGAGACATGTTAGCAAACATTCTGACTCCCCTCATTTTATTAATGCACCTACCAGTGCCAGGAAATATCTCACAGAATAATGACTCATCCTTACCGTTTTTCATCTACCAAAAGAACAGATAGAGTCATGCAACTTAACAGTTCCACCTATCAAAGAATAGGTTTCCAGTATCCTGTTTTCCAATGAACAGAGAACATGAATCCTTTGTTAAACATTAAAGTTAAATTGGACATAATACTGGGTTGAATAGCCATTTGTTTAATATTATTGATTTTAAAAGTTATAATAAATTTTTGTAAGAAATATGAACAAAAGAATGAATATGCTGTTGATGCAATATTCTTAGTTATATAATGCTATTCTATTAGAATATTTTCAGAAATAAACTATAAAGTGAGAGTAAAATTGTGAATTTAGTATAACTAGTTCACTTTTGGAACCTCCCCTGCATTGCAGTGTGACATGGTTGAAAACAAAGAAAAACATCTCATTACTATCCCACAAAGGTGAATCAAGCCTTGTTAATCTATCTTCCACTTTTTCTAAATGTGATAGGTTAAATTATCAAAACTAATTATTACTCCTGACTATTATAGCTCTTCCCATAGATGTAAGAGTATACTTACTTATCCTGTAGAAGGTGGACAAAGCTTAAGTGTAAAACCATGGGCTCTGGCTGGTAAATTCAAGGTCCAGATTTGGGTTACCCCCAGAATAATGCAGGCTATTGCCAAAGCACTTGATTATCTGCCAGAGCTAAAAGATAAGACCCTATTGCTAAAGACACCATAGGATACGGTCACAGGACATCAAGAGACCATGTTGGAACTGAGAGGGAAGCCATTTCCTTCCTTGCTAGCCTTCATGTCACTAGTAAGTGATCTGAGAGCTGCTGGGTGGTAATGGTCACCAATAACATGAATAAATAGGAGATCATGCAAGCCATGACATCAACCCGCCAGTGTAATAGTTCATACAAGCCTCTGTAGGTAACTATTTGTTCTTGTATTGGACATGAGGCCTGCTCAGTTGGAGAGAACTCATACCTTGTACTTGGAGCCAAGTCAAAATCCCATGGATAAGAAACATCCCAACTTGAGAGAGACGCCCTCATTGTTTTTTAGTAAGGAAGAGTGTATATACACATCAAAAGTCTCTCAAAAAGTATGTTTCTCTTCTTTAATCCAAACTAGTCTCACTTGTGATTGGAGAATCTGTTTTATTTTACATTTGGCAGAGAATACTGGGGAGATCCAAAATGCATTAATATGAAAAGATAGCTGACCACCTACCATTACACACATGTGCCTGGGCCTAGGAGACATTTGAGAGGAAGCAATGACATGAGTACTACTCTCACTGCCAGACTATCAGCTCCAGAAAGATGAGGAGAGACACAGTGTTTACCTAAAACTCATAAATACAGAAATCCAGAGGCAGCAGAGAGCTCAACACTAAACTCGAGAGCTAAAATACCAATCAAGGCTCAGGGAGCATGGTAAAAGAGGGGACAGAAAGACTGTAAGATCTGGGATGGAGATATATTTCAGCAGATAAGGTTCTTTTCTGAAATGCCTAACGACCTGAGTTTGATTCCATAGTGCCCATGTAAAAAGCCAGAAGCATAAAGAGGTACATGAATCCAGAGTTTGTTTGCAGTGGCTAGAGGCCATGTCATACCCATTATCTCCCTCTCCCCCCCCCCCCGCTTGCAAATAAAATTTTAAAAAACGAAAAAGATTATAAGAACCACAGGGTGGGTAGTAATATCCTGAGGCACACATCCAACAGAAACTCACTGAGAACATCACTGGGACCCCCACAATAAATACCAATGACCCCACTGGAATCTAGGAAAGGGGATATTTTATTTGAAAATAAAATACATTTAAAAAGAATGTACTTGCTCCTTTACCTTGGGTTTGACCATGTGACTTGCTTGTTACAATGAAGTATGGTAGAAGAAACAGAACACCATTTCAAGAGGAACCTTACATTTCTATTTGCCTCATATGTCTTGTGTCACCATGCAAAGGTCAGTCTTAATTAACTGATTAATCCATGAAGCATAGAGAAGACTTAGATCCAAGCTGCAGCTACAAACCACCCAGATGAGTCTAGTCTACATGACCTGATGCCAAACTCACTGACATGTGAGGAAAATTAATGCTCACTGTTATATGCAACTCATACTTTGTTTGACATACAACAGTAGCTATGAACTTATTTTTTAAGTTATAACATAATAAAATCTTTGATATACAAATGTTCCTCTTTTGCTTGTGAGATGCATATACATATATGCCAGACACTCAACTGAAAGTCTGATTACCGACTTTGTACCTGAGCACTGTGTTTGACTATGGGATGGTAAGTGAGAAATCTGCTTGGTTCCTTATTTTCTGTTGATTGTAACTTTATGACACCTCTCATATATCACGGCATAATTGGAATTATGGCAGAGTGCCACAAAATCAGAGCTAATATCATTTGACTTCATTTAGTTATAATCAGTATATATATATATATATATATATATATATATATAACCTTTTCTTAAATGATGAACCACAGTTATTGTGCTATGCTTTTAGTCACTCTCTAGTTCTGTCTCCTTGCTGCTACCCAACATGGCTCTGTAGTCCTCATCTGCTACCTAGTTTTTGGCATCTCAACCAGTTAATCAAGCTTTTTCAGAACTATGTTTTAAGATGAAGAAAAAATGATTCAAGTTATAGAACTATGAAATTTTCATAGTAAGTACATGGATTTAATAAATCTACTTCATTAAATTGCCCTGGCATTTCAATTCCTTCAGGCGAATCCTAAGGTTCAAGGTTAAGAATTATAAAGAGCTGAGGCAGTTATATGAATCTTTACTTTTGCAAGGAATTTAATGTATCTCAAATTTATGATTTATGGATTATTAAAGTGATTTCTTTGTAGATAATCTTTCTTAGTAGTCACAATGCATGTACATATCCATAGAAAAGAATGTCAGTCATAATTAGAGTCCTACTACAGTATACAAGCAGAAAGCTTTCTCTTCTCTCCAAAATTACAAAATTACAGGACAGTAGTAGGAGGCTTAAAATGAAAATCTTCATGCAACTAAACAGTTTCTTTGAAAATTAAATATTGGAAATGAAATATGGACAAGTATGTAACTATTCTAGCTCATGAGTGAAGTATAATGAGAAAAATTTTATTCCAATAGATTAATACTGCTCTCACTCTCCATCAGAAAAGCATCATTTTTCAGAAGGCAGTGGTTATTGTTGAGATACATATTCCATGAAAGTGCTAAGACAGTGACTATTGTGTGTTCAGCCCTAAACAGATCATCTATATAATTTCTGCCATCTTGCAGGAAGAATCATAGAAGTGGGATGAAAAGAACATAAAAGCCTAAGGATGGAAAGGTTTCCTGGGGAACCAGTCTTCTGGATACAATATGGCCATTACATTTACAGATTTACAACAGCTGTTATTTGAAGAATAACAGTGTGCCCATTAGCATTCCATCATAGATAGGGGAGGGGATCACAAGATTCCACATCTCCCAGAGTAGCTATTGGCAGTGAATGGCTCCTAGGAGAGAAGGAATTGTGTCCTTCAATGGTGTAGGCACTGTTAAGTTGCCCAAGTTCAAACCAATGACACCACATCCATATTCATACAATAAACCCTAAATAAGGTCAGTGAGTCATAAAAACAGGATATGAAAATAGGAAGAGTGTAGGA
Organism: Zapus hudsonius; assembly: GCA_004024765.1. Taxonomy (NCBI): domain Eukaryota; kingdom Metazoa; phylum Chordata; class Mammalia; order Rodentia; family Dipodidae; genus Zapus; species Zapus hudsonius. Next base: position 38,333 of record PVHP010013695.1, read on the forward strand.
AGAGGATTAGTTAGAAAGGGAGATTTAGCAGCAATAGTTGGGGGGAAAGAAATGGAAATTGAAGTAAATATGATCAAAATGCTTCATATGAATGTATGAAAATGTGAAAAAAATAAAATTACAAAAATATCTGGAGAGGAGGGCGGAGCAAGATGGTGACCGAGTAACAACGTTGCCAGGACTCTCCGGAAAGGTTTGACCCCCTCAACTGGTATCCAGGCTTTGGACACCGGCCGAACCCGAGTTCGGACTCTCCCTCCCTCCCGAACCCCTGGGCTGCAGCAGATGGGGTTCATGAGCAGCTCTCTGCTCCCCTGTGGAGCAGAGGGCCGAGCCCTACCCCCCCACTGGCTCCCACCATTATCCCCCGGGGCTGATTCCAGGCTCTCCGCGGAGGTTTCATTGCAGGACTGAGACCCGGGCACCCGGCCTCTCCTCGGCATCGGCTTGGGGTCCACAGCAGGGTTCCCCAGCAGATCTCAGCTCTGCAGGAGAACACAGAGTGGGCTGGGCCACGGAGGTTTGGGGTTTGTCTGCAATACAGTCCCAAGTTTGGGGCCGCCCAGCTGCTCCTCAGCTTCAAAACCGCCGGGGGTTCCGGCAGCTCTCCTCTCTGCAGGGGAGCACGGGGCGGGCTGCACTTAGTGCACCCAGGGCGCAAGCCTCTGTCCGCTCGCGCGGGTTCAGATCCCTGGCGCCAGTTGAGAGGCTTCCCCGCGGGTGCTTCCGGTCCTCAGAGGCGGTATTCCCCACCTTCTGAGAGGGGAGGTTTGGGGCCGCCCAGCCTCGCCTCAGCTTCAGAAACTCTGCAGGTTCCCGGCAGCTCTCGGCTCTGCAAGGGAGCCAGCAGCTGTGCCCTCCCTCTGCACCTCAGGCTCTACCTTTATCCCCTCCTGGCAGATTCCTGGTACTTGGCGCCAACTGAGAGGCTTCCCTGTGGGAGCAGCCGGTCCTCAGAGGCGGTCCCCTCCACCTTCGGAGAGGGGAAAGAGTGTCTCTCAACGGAGGTTGGGGGTCTGTCTGCAATACAGGCCCAAGTTTGGGGCCGCCCAGCCTCTCACCAGCTTCGGGACCACTGACCCCCACTTCTCTATCTGGGCATGGGCAGAAGCCAAAGGAAAAACGCAACTTCCCAAATCAGGGCCGCTAGTCCCATTATGGAACATGAAACGGAAAAGGAGGTGGAAGAAGCTCATACAGAATTGCAGAGAGAACATTATGACTCCTGACCACAACAGCAATGCAGATATGATGCAGTTAAGGGCTGACATGGAAATTATGAGAAAAGTCATAAATGAGTTGAAGCTTTCCTACTCAAGCATAGACTCCAAACTGAATTCGATGAAGAGACATATGAACAAATTCAGAAATACATTAAGTGAATTAAAGATTAATCAACTAAGAGAAGAGCTGGACAATCAATTAATTAAATTTGATGAGGACTTAAGAAAACTAAAAAATGATTATCAGTAAACACAAGCAAAAACAAAAATAGATTGGAAATTGGATCTCACCAAAGAATTAGAGGCCATTAATAAAATCATAGCAGAAACCAAAAATCAAGAAGAAATACTAAAAACCTCACTTGAATCATTCAGTCCCAGGGTTGATAAACTGGAGGACAGACTTTCAGAAGTAGAAGACAAATCTGAAGGAATCAATAAGGATGTCATAGGTTTCAATAAATTCAAGAAATCAAGTGAGCACAATTTGAGGGATCTATGGGATACAATAAAGAGGACCAATATTAGAATCATTGGGATCCCAGAGGGAGAAGAAGACCAGGCTAAGGGCATAGAAAATATCTTCAACAGAATTATTCAAGAACACTTTCCCTATCTAACAAGAGAAAGTCCACTCAACTTTCAAGGGGCCCAGAGGACCCCAAACAGACTTGACATGAAGAGAAATTCTCCAAGACACGTTTTAATCAAGATGCCTGACATAGAAAGCAAAGAGAAAATACTCAAAGCTGCTAGAGAAAAGCAAACAGTAACTTACAGGGGAAAAGCCATCAGACTTACCTCAGACTTCTCATTAGAAACCATGAAAGCCAGAAGGGCTTGGAGTAATGCTTTTCAGGCCCTAAAGAAGTATGGCTTTCAACCTAGACTACGGTACCCAGCAAAGTTATCCCTCCTGATAGATGGAGAAGTGAAAATGTTTCATGAAGTAAAACAGCTCTACG
>PVHP010013696.1:0-13515 GCA_004024765.1 Zapus hudsonius
GATGTTGAGAGAGAGAGAGAGAGAGAGAGAGAGAGAGAGAGAGAGAGAGAGAGAGACAGAGAAAGAGAGAGAACCAGGACCACCACCTTGTGGGTCTGGCTTATGTGGGTCCTGGGGAATTGAACCCAGGGCCTTAGGCACTGGAGACAAGTGCCTTAACCGCTGAGCCATATCTCCAGCCCTGGATTATTTTTTTTTGATTAAAATTTTTTTTAAATATTTTATTTATTCATTTTTTGAGAGAGAGAGAGCACACCAGGGCCACCACCTTGTGGGTCTGGCTTATGTGGGTCCTGGGGAATTGAACCGGGGGCCTTCAGCACTGGAGGCAAGTGCCTTAACCGCTGAGCCATCTCTCCAGCCCTTCTATGGATTATTACATTGGTCAAGTTGACAAATAAATTTAACCATCACACCATCTGAAGGTAGATACCTACAACATATAGCCTCTCTTTAGAACATTCCTAAAGGGGAATGGAGGAGGAAACCTTCCCAGTAGGCAGAACTTTGAGCAGTACACCTGATTGTACATTATCATTATTTTTTTTTTGGTAGGAAAAACGGCCATGGCCAAATGTGCATGGCTGTAGCCAATGGTTTGGCTGGATAGTTGGGGACTTGAACAGAGTATGATGGAAAAACTGGTGAGAGAGATATCTGGTGAAAAGAAAGGAGACTAGGTCTCTCCAAATGGGCCAAGGAAGAGAAGATATTTGTGTCCCATGTACATGCTCACCAAAAGGTCACCTCAGCAAAGGAGCCCAACAATTAAGGAGTTAAGATGGTCCTTCAATCAGTCTCTCTCCATCCCTGACACTGCCTGATGGACTCATGAACAAAATGGCCATCATGGCATGATGGAGGTTCTACATGGGCTCAAGAACATGGACTTCCACCCATAAAGGCTGACTTGCTACAGCTGCTGCTGAGAGCCCTGCCTGCTGGCAGCAGAGACTAACGCTGAGTCCTGATAGATACAGCACGATCCCCCACAGTGACAGGTGGATTACATTGGTGGTATATGAGTATTTCTTTTTTCTTCTGTTCTGGAGACAGGCTTTCGCCATGCAGCCCAGGCTGGCCTCCAACTTGCAATTCTCTTGAGTGCTGGGATTATAGACATGGATACCTTGCCTAGCTGTTTCTTTTGAATCTATTAAGAATATGTTTGTGCACATATGAGGCAGGTATCTTTGTTTTCTTATTTCTCTTATTCTTTTATCATGAAACTTAATGTTTATTGACTTAACCTAAGTATTTAAATGTTGTCAAAACTAGATTATAGTGTTAAATTATAGATGCCAAGAGAATAAGTATCAATAAGGAAACAATAGTTATGCCAAGTGTGGTGGCACACACCTTTAATCGCAGCACTCAGGAGGCTGAGGCTGAGGTAGGAAGATCACCATGAGTTCCAGGTCAGCCTGGGCTGTAGTGAGACTCTGCCTCAAAAAAAAAAAAAAAAAAAAAAAACTAAGGCGGAGAGATGGCTCAGTAGTTAAGGCATTTGCCTGCAAAGTAGAAGGACCCAAGTTTTCCCCATTACCCATATAAAGCCAGATGCACAAGGTGGCGCATGTGTCTGGAGTTCCTTTTCAGTGGCTGGAAGCCCTGGTATATATATATCTCTCTCTTTATCGGCCTCTTTCTCTCTCTCGAATAAATAAATATTATTTAAAAACTGGGAGTAGTGGCCCATGTCTTTAATCCCAGCACTAGGAGGGCAGAGGTAGGAAGACTGATGTGAGTTTGAGGCCAGCCTGGAACTACAGAATGAGTTCCAGGTCAGCCTGGGCTAGAGTGAGGCACTACCTAAAAAAAAAAAAAAAATCAAAATAAGGGGGCTGGAGAAATAGCTTAGGGGTTAAAGCACTCGCTACAAAGTCTGATGACCTGAGTTCTATTCCTCAGTACCCATACAAAGCCAGATGCACAAAGTGGCGCATGTATCTACAGGCTGTTTTCAGGGGTTAGGGGCCCTGGCATGCCCAATTGCTCTGTTTATCTTCTATCTCTCTGCTTGCAAATAAATAAATTTAAAAATAAATAAAAGGCTGGCCGTGGTGGCGCACGCCTTTAATCCCAGCACTCAGGAGGCAGAGGTAGGAGGATTGCTGTGAGTTCAAGGCCACCCTGAGACTACATAGTGAATTCCAGGTCAGCCTGAACTAGAGCGAGACCCTACCTCAAAAAAACAAAAATAAATAAAAATAAAAATAAATAAAAGTAAACGTTAAATAAGGTTGTGCATAACTGTAATCCTGTGAAGGTCAGACCTCTCTGCAGAGGCATCCCCCCTCCCCTTGAGGGGGAGGTGTCTAGTTAGAGCTACAACCTAGGTGCTAAAACTGATTGGTCAAATATAAACCAATCAGCTGTCTCTCTGGCTCACCTGGGAAGAACTTAAATTCTCTTCCCTAGAGGAAGTGGGCCCTTCTTTTCTTCTTCCACGTGGCAATGGAGTAGAGGGGACTGCTGACCCAGGCCTCAGTGAGGTAAGGCCTATATGGGGCAGGCTCCAGACTTTTTCTCTCATGAATCTCTCTTTCTCATAAAGGGAGCTTTCTGTTATCTTTTCTTGGGCTGCTTATATAGCTAAATAATATAAGTTCTGTTAAAACTCTCTGACACGTGTTCTCCCCACACTGGTGGCTAGAGAACTCTGTAACTTCCCACATGGTGACTGGGAGATTTCCCCATCCAACTCCCCTTTTCCTAATTTACTAAATTAGAATAAATGTGTAATTAAAATTTTATTCTGTCCCTGTGTACAATTCTTTGACATTAGAGAACACAAACTCGGAGTAGGAGGAGGGGGAAGGGAGGATTCCAAAACTCTCCCCCCCCCATGTTGCTTTCAAATATTATCAGCAACCCGTATCAATCCCAGAACTGAGCCAGGAGGATTGCAAATTTTAGGCCAACATGGGCTGTAAAGCAATACCATATCTCAAAACAAACACACATACAACATCATCTCACATGCTTGGGGAGAGATTAGGGAGGGTGGATTTATGGTTAATGATTAAATCTATGGACCAGTTTGGCCTAAGGGCTTCCCAAATAGCTGGCAAACCACTATTTCTTATGGTGTCTGTGAGGAAGTTTCCAGAAGTTACTAGCATTTAATCAGTGGACTGGGGTAAAAAGAACTAGCCTTCCCAGAGGTGGATCATCTAATCTGTTGAGGGCCAAAAAGAAAAAAAAAAAAAGAGGAAGTGCAGATTTTTCTGTGTGTTGCCCTCTAAGGTGGATTCAGAAATAACCGCGCCCTAGCTCCAGGTTCCCCAGCCTGCAGGTGGCAGACTGGGGCTTCTGGACCTTCTGAACCACATGGGTCAAATCACACAGGAATGCTTCTGTCCTCAGCATCTCGTCTCCCGGGTTCTGTTTCTCTGGAGAGAAGAGCACACTATGGCAGTTCCTGCCAGGGAAGATTCAGGTACCCTGACAGACCCTTCCACAGTGGAATCAGTACAATGGCTTCACCACTTCTGGAACAATACACTCCGGGGCCATCAACTGTCCTGTGGCCCCTCACAGTGGTCAGGCAGGAGATGCTTCTAAGAAGGACCAGACCCAGATGCTCTACCTGTTTCTGCAGAGCAAGCTCACCATCCACTTCCTTAAGTTTTCTCTCCAGTTTCCACTTCAGATTCTCATACTGCTCCCGCTGGTGGTCGAGCTCAGCGTTCTTGTCACTGCAGCAAGGAGAGACACAGCACTAGGAGAGCTGCATTGAATATGTACCACATGCACACACCGAGGGGGCACCTTCACATGGAATTGGTGCATGGCTTTTGCAGAAGTGCCTGCGATGGGCTTCCAAGGAAGCAAAACTTCTGCTTAACCTGGGCCGGCTTGCTGCCCTCAACAGAATGACCGCCTGCATGGGACAACCCCAAATCATCTGGGTAGAAGGACCAGGCAAAGCTCATCATCAACACCAAGACAGCACAGTTTCGAACAAACAATTACAAAAACAAATGGGGGCTGGAGAGATGGCTTAGTGGTGAAGGCATTTGCCTCCAAAAAGGACATGAGTTTGATTCCCCAGAACCCACCTGAAGCCAGATGCACAAGGTGGCACATGTGTCTGGAGTTTGAAGCCCTGGCATGCCCATTGTCTGTCTGTCTGTCTCTCTCTCTCAAATAAATAAATAAATAAATAAAATATAAAATGTACTTTTTTTTTATTAAAATATTTTTTTTAAATTTTATTTATTCATTTTCAATTAGAGAGAGAGAGAGAGAGAGAGAGAGAGAGAGAGAGAGAGAGAGCGCGCGCGCACCAGGGCCACCACCTTGTGGGTCTGGCATATGTGGGTCCTGGGGAATTGAACCAGGGGCCTTAGGTACTAGAGGCGAGTGCCTTAACCGCTGAGCCATTTCTCCAGCCCTAAAATGTACTTTTTGTTTGGTTTTGGTTTTTTGAGGTAGGGTCACGGCAATCCTCCTACCTCTGCCTCCAGAGTGCTGGGATTAAAGGCATGGCCTCAAACTCATGGTGATCCTCCTACCTCTGCCTCCCAAATGCTGGGATTAAAGGAGTATGCCACCACGCCCGACTAGTAGAAAGAAATTCTGAGTCCCTTAAAATAAAGAAATAGAAGATAAAAAGTACTTGTTGGGCTGGAGAGATGGCTCAGTGGTTGAAGTTCTTGCCTGCAAAGCCAAATGACCCTTAGATTCCCCAATAATCACATAAAGCCAAACACAAAGTGGCACATGTGTCTGGAGTTCGTTTGCAGTGACCAGAGACCCTGGCATGCCCATTTTCTCTCTCTGCCAGGCATGGTGGCACATGCCTTTAATCCCAGCACTTGGGAGGCTGAGGTAGGAGGATCGCTGTGAGTTCTTCAATGCCAGCCTAAGACGACATAGTGAATTCCAAGTCAGCCTGGTTGGGATAGAGTGAGGAGCAAGACCCTACCTAGGGGGGGCGGAGAAAAAAAGAAACCTAGAGGGAAAGGTGATCTTAATACTATGTATACACGGACAAAAACTGAGCCGAAAACTTAGATTAGGGAGTTTCCGAAGCCATAAGGACCCTCTAGGATTTGTTAAAGCATTTCAGAGTATCCTCTTACATATGAACCAGATTTTTCTGGCACATTGATTAATTGCATTGTTGGCTTCGGAAAGCAAGGCAGAGGAATGGTTTTGTCTGGCAGACTGGAGAAACCTTGATGCTCATGCTAGGAAGGCCTGCTAGAGTTTGCCTACATGTTGCAATACCGAAAACTGCCCCACAAGTTATCAATGGGCCCACAAAGAGCCCAGAAAACTGTACCTGACTTCTATGTCAGACTTGAAAAAATTATTTAAATAACATTTGGGAATTTCCCCCTGAAAGCTTTGAGTATCACAGATGTGATTTATGTAAATGGGAAAATAGTTCAGTGGTTAAAGACACTTGCTTACAAAGTCTGACAACAGGTTTAAATCCCCGGTACCCATGTAAAGCCACTAACTGGAGCAAGTGCCTGGAGTTTGTTTGCAGAGGCACTAGGTCCTGGGGTTGTATCCATTCTCTCTTCTTGCAGATAAATTATATATATATATATATATATAATATATTTATTTATTTATTTATTTATTTAAGGTAGGGTCTCACTCTAGCCCAGACTGATCTGGAACTCACTCTGTAGCTCCAGTTTGGCCTTAAGCTTATGGCAATACTTCTACTTCAGCTTCCCGAGTGCTGGGACTAAAGGCATACGCCACCATGTCCAGCTCCAAATATATATATTATATATATATATGTGTGTGTGTATATATATATTTTTAAATATTTTATTTATTCATTTTCAAGCAGAGAGATACAGCCCCTAAGTGCTCTACCTCTGAAATGCAAGGTGGGGAGATTGGAAGATCGAAGTGAAGCCTATCTCATGTTTCTTACATATTGTCTTATCAAAATTCTGAGCACTGGCTGGGCTGGGTGGTGCACACCTTTAATCCCAGAGTTTGGGAGACAGAGGTAGGAGGATTGCAGTGAGTTAAGGCCAGCCTACGACTACATAGTCAATTCCAGGTCAGCCTGGGGTAGCGTGAGACTCTACCTGTGAAAAACAACAACAAAAATTCTGAGCACTCTGGTCAGTGAGCAGAGCTGAGGGAGGATGAGTAACAGGGGATGGAAGTCCAGAGTCCAGCCACTAGAACCCTACAAATGAATGTTTTGGGTTGTTAGGTCACCTTGCCTTACGTCAGCTCATTAGACTTTGAAACTATATATATTCCACACTAAAATAATTATAGGCTCAAATGCATTTTATTAAAATGATAAATCTGTAATTGGATAAACGAGTTCCAAATATTTAAACCGATCTGATCATTTCAGTTACGGGAACCCAGAAAAAGACATCCAGGGTCTTGTCCGTCTCCACTCATCCCACACCGGGTCACTGTGACTGTGCCGTGGCCTGGCTCCTGCAGCCTGGGTGAAGGTGAGGGCCTCATCTGTGCAGTGCTCACCTGTGTATGCGCTCCAGCTCCAGGCGATGCTCCTGCAACTTCAGCTGCTGCTGCTGCTGCAGCTCCTCCACACGCCTGGCCTCTCTGGCGAGGGCCTGCTTCAGCTTGGCCACCTCTATCTTGAGCTCGCTCACCTCCACCTGCTTGGCCTCTTCCCGCGCCCTGGCCTGGGCAAACGCTGCGTCGTAGCGCTCCAGCTCGCTGTCCCGCTCCCCCAGCACTTGCAGGTTGTACACAAAGTCCCCCTGAAGGCGCCGCAGCTTGGCCTGCGCCTCTTCCAGGCGGTCCTGCGCATCCTGCAGAGCTGCCTCCTGCAGCCGGGCTCGGTGGGCCTGCAGGGCTCGCCACTCCTCCTCCTTGCGAGCCAGCAGCTCGCTCAGGGCCTGCTCAGAGCACAGAGGCAGCATGGTGGCAACTGTAGCGAAGACCAGACAGCAGGGGGCGCACGATTAGAGCTAAGCTTCCAAACTGCCTACCTATCTCAGTGAGCGCACTCGCCCCTGGCTCTGACGGGGGAAAGGGTGCAAGCCAGAAGGCCGCACCCAGCCCAGCCCTCCACCATGACCAACTGGAAGCCTTAAACTGGGAGCCAAAATGAACCCTTCTTCTTGTTAGCTGCTTCAGCCGGGTACTTCTGTCACAGCCATAAGTAACTAATACAACCCATTTTACAGCTACCAGAGGAATCTTTCTGAAAAAATGCCTAACCTGGGGCTGGGAAGATGGCTCAGTGGTTAAAGGTGTTTGCTGCTGAAGTCCGCCATCCTGGGCTTGATTTCTCAGTACCCACGTAAAGCTAGACGCACAAAGTGGTGCACGCATAGAAGGTCTGTTTGCAATGTCAAGAAGTCCAGGCACATCTATATTCTCTCAAGTGAATAAACTTTTTTTAAATGGCTAACCAGCCAGGTGTGGTGGTGCACACCTTTATTCCGAGCACAGGAGGCAGAGGGAGGAGGATCACTGTGAGTTCCAAGCCAGCCTGAGACTACAAAGTGAATTCTAAATCAGCCTGGGCTAGAGTGAGACCCTACCTCAAAAAACAAAAAACACAGAAACAAAAAACCTAACCAGAGCTACCTGCTCCACTTAGAACACCTGGATGCCAAGGCACTGCCACATTCCCTCAGAACTGGGAAATACCAAGGAACACCCCACTAGCACCTGAGTTGCCCCTGACCCAGGACCTCACTGCAGACAACCCAAGAAACCTTCACCCAAACCACCACCCCGTGCTTCCCTCTGCTGAACAGGCAGAAGGATGTGTGCCTGTGCTCTGCAGTAAGATGGGGGTCCCTCCAGGGTTCTGGGCCCTGCACAGAGGAGCAGCTCAGTAAATAAAGGGCAAATGAGCAGGGAGAGCAATCTCAACATGCTGAGCTCCATCATGGAACTCAGGAGCCACCTCCACTTCTGGACAAATCTCACCAAAGGATGATCGCAAAAGCCTCACAAGCTTCAAACATCACAGACCCAACACCTGCACCCAGTCTGCCCGTCAGCCTGCAGCTGTCCCCAGGAGACACCGGCTATCAACAGGAAACCTGTGGAGGAAGGAGGGACCCACCGCCAATGGGGCCTCACTGTGGTGTGCATGGTCTCTAGGAGAGCCTGCAGTCAGGAAGTGTTGTAAGGCAAAATCCTTCCACATTGAGAGCAGTGAACAACTATTGCCAGCTTTATCCAAAGCAGCTGGGACAACTCACGAGAGGTCTGGGGAGGGTCATCAGACCTCCAGCTAAGATCACAGGTGCCCCCATGCCAGCTGTATACAATAATGCACAAGGCCTTATGACCTCAGGGAGAGAGAGAGAATATAGAGGATAAAAGATCAAGGAACAGTGAGCTCCAACTAAGGTGGTTTTATTATTATTAATTTAGTGCATGGGATCAAAACGGCTAATCTTTTTTTAACCTAATGGGGACCTTAAAAGTCTAAAAAACACTTGGAAATCTCTGGGTTTAGGAAGATGAAATACTCTTTGTGAAAGCCATGATTTCCCACCCATGGACAATGTGCAGGGCCCAAACAGACTTCCATGTACAGAGGCACCATGTGCAGGACATGCTCATCAGTGAACAAAGCAAAGACAGCCTCGGCCCAGCTGTCTATCATGGCTGGCCTGCCCTGGTGTTAAGAGGACACCACCAGCACTAACTTCAGAACTCACAAAACCCAACAGGGACGTCTTCGAAGGCTGGGTGGGACAAGCCTGCAGAGGCTGCTTTCTGAGACTTGCAAGGCAAGGGAGCATCACACAGCACAAGGCACACATGAAAAGACACGTCAGGCCCCCTGGGTGCCAAATGACTCTGGGATGTCATCACACAGATTACAAAACAACCAAAGACCACCAGAGCTGGGAGGGAGTAGAACCCAGGCCTAGTCTTTACAGCTCATGTCCTACTTAAGAGGAAAGCAAAGGTTTTAGACAGAGTCCTGAGATCATGCGCTGGAGCTCAGCAGGGGCACCTCGTTGCCCCTGAGGCGCCCATTCCCCAGCTCCTCATTGTAGCTGCCGACCATCCCACCCTCCACAAGACCACCCGTTTGTAGTGCAGGGGATTAACAGCCCTCTGCTCAGCTACTTGGAAATGTGACCAGTACTTAACTGAAAAGAAAAGCACTGCATGCACACTCAGCAGTGGCAGAGTTTAGAATTCAGACCCAAGGATGCTTCACACTAGATGCAAGCTGTTTGGACACATCAACTTTGCAATCCTTTCCTTTGGCTTCCTGTCTGTGAGGAACTGCAGCTCAGGTGCACGTGGCTCTCTACTCAGTCCCCAACAAGAAAGCCACCTTCTCTAGTGCAGGAGACTCCATCTACTCTGGGAGAGGAAAGCGCCATCTTGTCTTTGCGCTGTAGACATTTGCAGTGATCTACACTTCTAGGCATTTGGGGGGGGATATAAAGGCGGCCATACATGGCTCATGTGCTCTGTGCTCAGGACAGGGGACCCAAGCCGACCCTGAGCAACACAGGCCGCATGAGCTAAGCTCAGGACATCTGCTCTTTACGTGTGCACAGGGGCCCAGTTTGGACCTGAGACCTCCAAGCATTCTCACTGCCTTCACTGGTTGCCAAAGAGGAGCTATAGCTACAGCCACTTTTAGAATTTGCAATAAGGGACTCGCAGCAAGTGGATCACCACAGTCTTACTGCACTTCCTGGTGCACTGCCCGACGAGGGTCATGAAGGAAGCAAGAGATGACATGGGAAAGAGGCTGAACAGCCTTCCAGTTGAGAACCAGGCTCATTCACATACCCAAAGCCCCACAAAAATACCAATAAGGAGTCAAAATAAACCAAAATTATTAAAAGCTAGTAGCATAAATACAAATGCTTTGGCTGTACATTCTAAATATAAAAACAAAAACTGCACACGAGTTTTATACTCCACAGTTATGCAAACATTTTTCACAGAAATATGGACTGCAATACTCTATGTATATGTTAGGATTAACCAAATCAGTAACTATATTGACAACTGGAGGGAGGGTAGACTGAGAGAGGGAGGGAACAGTAGAATGTACCCATGGTAACAGATTCAAATCCGTATAAACTCTTGATCCTTGCATGCCCAGACAGAGGATGAGGTTGGAAATGAAACATGTCTGCTTGTGTGTGTGCGTGCGCGTGCACGTGTGTACAAATAGGTGCTTCCTAGTGTGTGTGTGTGTGTGTGTGTACAAATAGGTGCGTCCTAGCTCTGTCCCTTGAGAAAGCCAAGAAGCAATGATATCCAACAGCAGTAAGCACACCTACTATGTGGGTGTTGGTTTCTAGTACCCCTTCTAAACTCAACAAATTGGCTGGAGGCACAATAAGGGGAGCACAAGATGCCCCTGAGATGCCAGAAAACAAAGGCGTACCCCCAGATGTTGGGTCACACTGCAAGGACACAGAATTGCCCGAATCTGGACAATTTGAACAACAAAACCAATGTCAGGAATGGAGTAAATCCATGAAATCCAAATAAAATATCTAAACCAATATAAAAATAGTTGAATGAGCCGGTGTGGTAGGTGAACATGCACAATCCTAACACTTGAGAGGCTGAAGCAGATTGTCAGCATTCCCAGGCCAGCGTTTGATACAGAGTGAGACACAACAAGGCTGGTAGTATGCTTGCCTGGAACGCACAAGCCCTAGCACCTCATAAACTGGGTGTGATGGTGTACTTGGACGTGGAGGCCAGAGGATCAGGGTCATCTTCACTATACAGCAAGTTCAAAGCCAGCCTGAACTCCATGATCCCTGTCTCAAAATGAACAAACAAAAATTTCAGAGTCAACAAAATTTACATGATGCTTCTTTTTTACAATAATCCCAGCTAATAAACGCAGGAGAGCTGGAAACAGAAACTTCACATGGCAAATATCATACATATGATTATTCCAGGTCTGAGGCTCCAGAAGCAGAGAGGAATGAACAGATTCCAGCACTCAGGCTCCCTGACTCCCTATTAGCACAGTGCATGCAACCCTGGGGCTGCAGTGAAAAGAATCCCAAAAGAAAACTGGGGAACAGGGTTGGAGAGATGGCTCAGAGGTTAAGGCACTTGCCTCCAGTGCCGAAGGCCACTGGTTCAATTCCCCAGGACCCACATAAGCCAGACCCAGGTGGTGGCCCTGGTGCTATCTCTCTCTTTCTCTGTCTCTCCTTCTCTCTCTGTATCTCTCTGCTTGAAAATGAATAAATATTTTTTTAAAAAAAAAGAAAGAAAACTGGGGAACAAGAGCAGAGAAGCCTACACAAAATGGAGGAAATGATGACACTGAAACAAATCAGAGGCTAATCGAGAGGGGGAAGAGACACGAGGGAGGGTGGGGAGGGAATCCGTGGTTTATGGTCTATGATTATGGAAGCTGGTAATAAAAGTGAAAAAAGAATAGAGGAGGATAGGTGGGAGGAGGGCTGGTCAAGACTCAAGAGGTTTGAATAAGCCACATGGAACCCTACCTCTGTGGATAAAATGGCACACCCAGCAGCTACAGACTGTTACTAGAAAAATTTCAGTGTCAGGGATGGGATACCTTCCAGTGAGTTGTTGGCCAGGGAGGTTCCTGAGCCCCCCCAAAAAAACACTGCAGGCCATTGCCAAGGCTCTTGGATGCCCACCAGAATGAGATGGTAAGACCCAACTGCTGACCACATATGCAGCTCACTGAGGAACCAAGCTGGAGCTGAGCTGGGAACCTCCTCCCTGGAAATAGCTGTGGCTGCCTGCAGCCCTGTGGGAGAGAGATGTCATCAATGGTCATGAACTGCAGTGAGCCTTGCAAGCCTTAAGACTGGCCAGCTGGGCCAAATGTGCCAACCGGGGCAATAGTTATGGGGGAAACCAACCACTCTCTAATTGGACTGGAGGCCTGCTCCACAGAAAGGAATACATGTTTGGTACTGAAGACCTAGTCAAAAGCCTGTGGCAGGGGAGGTCACGGGCCCTAGGGGAGTAATGCCTGCTGTTGTCTGGCTAAATACATATATTATGCCCACCACACCGCCTTATGAACACTGCTGAGAAGAAATGACAGTGGAGTGTTCAGCACTTGGACATCTCTGTCACACTTCCCGAGACTCAGAGTCTATTGTGGAAGAGGTGGTGGAAAGATTGGAAGAGCCAAAGGAAAGGGAGGACTGCTTACAAGGCAAGCTTCCAGACAAAAATGTCCTTGATATTCATGACCTCAAAGTGCCCGACCTTCAAAATGGGAGAAAAAGATATTGAAACAAAAGAGACTAATTGAGAGGGGGAGGAGATATGAGGGAGGGTAGATTTGAGAGGGGAAAGTGGGAGGTGGGGAGGGAGTTACCATGGCTCACTGTCTGTCATTATGGAAGCTGTCAATAAAAAGTAACAAAAAAGAATGGAGCACGTGGCTCTTCAGACTGGACTTACTAGAAACATCCAGCTACTAAGGAGGGAAAAGAAACCCAGGAACCAGAAAGCCAGTGGGCCATTTAATTAAACTGTGGAAATCTGGAGATTCCAGCAGGAATGGAAATTTCTTAGAGGTAAATATACCCCAGAGTGAGAAAGAATAAAAATCACAGTCCCAGCTCTGCAAGCCAAGGATCACTGAGAAGAGCTGGCAAAAATGCTTCCAGAAGCTAAAACATGTGCAGGGTCTGTACTACACTGTTCCTGAGGTCGAGCAGCAAACCCATGTTCCTCACTTGAAAAAAAAATTATGGTTACGCATGCCTTTAATCCCAGCACTTGAGAGGCAGAGGTAGGAGGATCACCATGAGTTCAAGGCCACTCTGAGACTACAGAGTGAATGCCAGGTCAGCCTGGGCTACAGTGAGACCCTACCTCGAAAAAATATATATATATATATATATACATATATATATATATGTATATATATATATTTGCAAGGAGAGAGGGAAAGAGAGAAAGAGAGAAAGAGAGAGAAAGAGAGAGAGAGAGAGAGAGAGAGAGAGAGAGAGAGAGAGAGAAAATGGGTGTGCCAGGAGCTCTAGCTACTGCAAACTCCAAGTTCATGTGCCACTTTGTGCATCTGGCTTTATCATGGGTACTGGGGAATCAAACCTGGGTCATTAGGCTTTGTGGGCAAGAACCTTAAACCACTGAGTCATCTCTCCAGCCCCAAACCCATGTTCCTCAAAGGATTCCTGGAAGATGGAAGGAGAGTGACCTCTGAGGTCTTCCTGTGGGGATGTCAACGACCTCCCACCTCTCCCTGGCCAGCCCAAGCTCTCTCAGGGGCCCAGCCCCCAGCAGCATAAATAATAAAATAAATAAATTAAATAAATAATAAAGAAGCTTGGCAACCAGGTTGGTTCCAGGTCGGTCTGAAAGGTATGAATCACTAACCCCTGATTCCTTCCCTTCTCCACCTAATAAAGAACTAAAATGTGAAATCAAGTGAAAAACATATTAGGAAACATTTACTGATGTAAAAATAGTCACAAAGCACCTCCTAGGAGGTATTATTTACAAAGAAAAAATGATAAGTTGGGCTGGAGAGATGGCTCAGCGGTAAGGACCCACATAAGCCAG
>PVHP010013696.1:13615-40338 GCA_004024765.1 Zapus hudsonius
ATGGGGCATGGAGGAAGTAGGGTTCTGCTGAGTCTGGCAGGCTTCTGGGACCATCTCCTGATAGGGAAGTTGAGGCAAAGTCCAAGGGCCCCTGTAAATCTTAGCCATCCTGAGAACTCCAGCCCCAGGCAGGACACAGCTGTCCCCAAGATAAGATAAGCAGTTCAAAGCCTAACTTATTCCAACTGCAAATAACAAACCTAAACAGCAAGGCTTCATTTCCCCTGCTGACATCGCCATTCTCCCACAGCTCTTGCTTCCTAAGCGTCTACCTCTGACGTTTCTCCATATAAGCAACTGCTATCGATGCAATAAAATGAGAACTGGGGCTGGAGAGATGGCTCAGCGGTTAAGGCACTTGCCTCCAGTGCCTAAGGCCCCGGGTTCAATTCCCCAGGACCCACATAAGCCAGACCCACAAGGTGGTGGCCCTGGTGCTCGCTCGCTCTCTCTCTCTCTCTCTCTCTCTCTCTCTCTCTCTCTCTCTCTCTCTCTCTCTCTCTCTGCTTAAAAGTGAATAAATAAAATTTAAAAAAAAATAAATAAAATGAGAACTGCCCACTGCCGCGTTCTCCCGAGCGTCTCATCTCTCGTGGGCTCATCGCCGCTGCTCACCCAGCTCCCGTGGGGGAACGGGGAGTTGATGCGGCTGCAACCCCCTAAGGAACCCACGGACCCAGACCCACGCCAACCACGCCACGCCCCGCGCCGCCCACGCAGCCAGCGCCGCGTCACTCACCGCGTGCGCCTCCCGGAGGAGCGGGGTCCGTCCCCCCGCGCCCGCCTGGGCCGGGGAGTCGCGGGTTTCCCGCCTCCGCGGGCCTCGTTGCCATAGCGACCGGGTCCGGCGGTCCGGCGGTCCGACCGCGCTCGGAGCCCCGCTCAGCTTCCGCCGGGTGGAAGCCGGCGCCCGGCGCCTCGCGTTCCGGCCGCCGCCGCCGCCCCGCTCTGCGCAGGCGCCACACGGAGGCGCCCGGGAGCCCCGAGGGCCGGGTTTGCCGGCGGGACCCGGGCTTGCGGGGGTAAGAGGGAATCGCGCTGCCGAGACCCCGAAGAGCTGGACTTGGGGGGCTTTTGAGGGATGCCATGGGGCCCTGGGGCGTCACACAGGCTTCACTGGAAGAAGCCGGGAGCCGCCAGGAGGGCTGGAGAAAGCCCGGAGGACCGAAGGAGAGGCCCCAGCTCCAGCTCCGTGTCCGCGTTCACAGCGCGTCGCAGGTAAATGTGTTCGGAGCTGCGCTGGGCAGCCTCGACATCACGGTGACAAGTACTCTTTTTTTAAAAAAAAATATTTATTTGAGGGGGGGAGAGAGAATATGGGCGCCCCAGGGCCTCCAAGCCACTGCGAAGGAACTCCGGACCCATGCGCCCTCTTGTGCATCTGGCTGTATATGGCCACTGGGGAATCGAACTCTGGTCCTTCTGCGTTGCAGGCAAATGCCTTAATCGCTAAGCCATCTCTTCAGCCCTCAGTGACAAGTACTCTTTTTTTTTTATTTATTTTTATTTTTTTAGTTTTCCGAGGTCGGGTCTCGCGCTAGCCCAGGCTGACCTGGAATTCACTCTGTAGTCCCAGGGTGGCCTTGAACTCATGGAAATCCTCCTACCTCTGCCTCCCGAGGGCTGGGATTAAAGGCGTGCGCCACCACGCCCTGCCAGTGACAAGTAGTCTTGCAGTCCAAGTCCTTTGGCGCCCCAGGGTCAGGAGCAGGGATGCCCTGCAGCCTGAGTTCTAATCCCAGTGCAACTCAGCTGGGGTGTCCATGCTTGGCGCTCCCCCAGTGGCTCAGGCTAAGGTCACACCTCCCCAAATCTTCCCCCCAATAGGCACCCCTTGCATCACAAAATTCCCTCCACTGCCACTGGGGGGGGGGGGAGAAGGTGGCTTTCTTTGCTGCATCCTGTGGCCTCCGGGCCTCTTGCCCCTCCAGCCTCCCAGCAGAACCAGGCTGTTCCTGCCATGAGCCAGCATCTCCCTCATTCCCTGCAGGACAGCGCAGGTGGGGCTCCTGAGGGACCCACAGGCCTCAGGGTCCTGGCTTCAGTAAGAAAGGCCGTCATGGCCTGGGGAAGTGGCTCCGTGGTTAAAGGCACTTGTTTGCAAAGCCTGCCGGCCTGGGTCCAGTTAAAAAATAGAAAAGGGGGCTGGAGAGATGGCTCAGCGGTTAAGGCACTTGCCTCCAGTGCCTAAGGCCCCGGGTTCAATTCCCCAGGACCCACATAAGCCAGATCCACAAGGTGGTGGCCCTGGTGCGCGCTCTCTCTCTCTCTCTCTCTCTCTCTCTCTCTCTCTCTCTCTCTCTTTCTCTCTCTCTCTCTCTCCTTGAAAATGAATAAATAAAATAAATAAATAAAATAGAAAATATTAAAAAAAAATAGAAAAGGGGCTGGCAAAGCTGAGCACGGTGGCGTACACCTTTAAAAATAAATAAAAGGGCTGGGGAGACGGCTTAGGGGTTAAGGTGCTTGACTTGGGCTCAGTTCCCCAGTATCTGTGAAGTCAGATGCACAAAGTGACACATGCATCTGGAGTTAGTTTGCAGTGGCTGGTGGCCCTGGCGTGACCATTCTCTCCCACCCCCTCTTCTCTCTTTGCTTGCAAATAAATAATAAAAAATAAATTTAACAAAATAGCTGTATGTGGTGGTGCACGCCTTTAGTCCCAGCACTCAGGAGGCAGAGGCAGGAGGATCACTGTGAGTTTGAAGCCAGCCTGGGACTGCAGAGTGAGTTCCAGGTCAACCTGGGCTAAAGTGAGAAGACTTGAAAAACCAATAAATAAATAAAAAGAAAGGACCTCAAACTTCCCTCTCACCTTTCTGGGGAAACCAAGGTACTGGCAGGCCTGCGCTTCCTCCAGAGTCTCACGGGAGCACCCTTCTCATGATCCTTACCATTCTCGGCTGCGGGCTCGGCAGTCACATGGCCTGTCTCTCTTTACGTAGTGACCTGCTCATGTGCTGGTCATGTAGCATCAGGACACACCCATGTCAGTGGGACTTCCTTTTCATCTTCAATGACCCTGTTTCCAAATGAGGCCACAGCTGAGGCCTGGGGAAGTGGCTCATCTTTGGGGACCACCAGGCAACCCACTACAGACCACTTTGTCTGGACCTGTACTGGGCTCCCAGTGGCCACCGTGAAGTCCTCGCTGCTGCAGGTGCAGATCAGCACAGGCTAAGGGCCCTTCCTTCCCTCGTGTCACAGATGGGATCTACCCTGCCTGGGCCTCTGTGCACAACCTGCGTGGGGCAGGCCGTGCAGAGAGGTCGGCTGTCCTGTTCTCAGCTGCCTCTGGAGCCTCTGCGATGCCAGCACACCTCGGAGTGCAGACGCCTCAGTTCCAGGGTGGAGTGAGCAAAGGAGGGGTGGGAGGGAGACCTGGGATCCCCAGAACACAGGCTGACTTGGACTTCACTTGCTGACCACTCAGTAGGTAGGCTGGACACCCTCCCAGGACAATGCCCTGGGGTGATGGGCAGTGCCAGAGGACTGCCGAGGACACCTGGACCTGGCTGCCGCAACTTGGAATCTTTCCTTTGACTTTTTGCCACAGGACCTTGCCATGGAAGCCCCACAGTGGTTACCCCAGGTTTCACTGGGGCCCCAACAGCACTAGGATCTGGAACAGGAGGTAGGGGTGGGGCCCCTGGGCATGGACCTGTGTGGGTTGAGTAAGCCACTTCCCCTTGGTTCAGGAAATGCCAGCACCAAGCCTGCTGGGGCCACTTCTTCATCTGCCTGGTCCCAGCCCCTGGGGCAGCAGGTGAGCTGAGAAATGAAAGGGATGGGTGCTCCCTGAGGCCTCTGTCTGAGGGGGGTGAGCAGAGACAAATGGCCATGTTCCCTGCCAGATCCCCATATGGGGAGTCATACTCTCAGCCTGGGGCATTCTGGGGAGGCTTGTCACCTGCACTTCACAGATGGGGACAGAAGTAGTCAGGGAGAGATGTCTACCACCCTTCTATGGTATGGTAGGCCCTGCACATCCAGTCAAATGGTCCTTGTCCCCTAAAAACCAGGGAATCCCTATCAACAGGGTCACTGGAGTGGGTAGGGCTGACTAGGGGCTGGAGACATAAAGGTGAGGCTCTGGTGGAAAGGCGGGCAGCTGTCCAGACAGTGCCAAGTAGCACTGGTCTTACGCCGAGGGAAATGACTGCTCACCAGCTGGCATGCCCGTTGTAAGCCCGTGGCTCTCTGCCTCCCCTGAACACTCAGTGCTGACTCACACACAGGGAGAAGCTGCAGCTCCTGCTGGTGGGTTGGGCAGAGGCACAAGCCTGGCACAAAAGAAGCCCACCTTCTGGGGCCCCTTGGCCCCACTGACCCCTTGCTATGGCCACTGTCCTGGAGTCCTTCACTCTGTCCTCCTGAAAGCCAAGAGGCACCTCAAGAGGCCCTTCCAGAGCATGGATGGGAGTGTCATGACCTCTGCCCCCTTGACTTGGAGTAATGCTCCAAGCTGAGATTCTGGAAGGTTCCAGGTAGATAGATGGCTGAGGGGAACCAAGCCTCAATCACTAGAGGAAGTCTATGGACAGGAGTGTCAAATTCTGGAGTCACATGTCCAGAGAAGGGAAGGTATCTTGGGAAGGTGGGCAGAGCTAGCTCAAGTGGACCACCATGGATGCCCACCTGAGCCAGCCCTAAACTAAGAAGGCAGTGCTGACCACTAGGGAAGTCTGCAAGCTCTGTCCCGCCTCTGCCGGAGGCCCAGGGCCCAGGGAAGAATCATTCACCTACCTGTCTGGTGCTGTCCCTAGCCCTGGGAGGACCCTAGGGTAACAAAGACCCTCAGCCTGGAGACCCACGAAATGAGGAGCCTTGGAACCAGCTGCCACTATGGACAAGGGTGAGAGAAAAAGATGCCCAGAGGTGGAAGGTAATTTTGCTTGGACCAAGCAGGACTGAGGCCCGGGAATGTCCATGTGTGTGAGGAGGGACTGTTATGTCTGGAGGTCGGGCAGAGAATGACCAGTGCTCCCTGGTAAGGGAGTCAGCATTCCAAGGCGTTGGGGTGAAGGGCTGTCTGTCCCGCTGCGGTGTCCACAGGATCCGGCTCAGGTGGGCTGGCTGTTGCCAGCAGAGGCCACACTGCTGCACACTGTCCCCTGGGCCCCATCACAGGCCCCTCCTGTTGCTTTAGTTGAGGGAGCCATTTCAGAGCGTTGCCTGCAGCCTCTGAAGTTGCCTCTTGTAACTTGCACTTTCCAGAAGGGACGGATATGCAGGTCAGGTGCCTGTCCCGGAGCCTGTGGGACATGGAAGATGAAAGGCCTTTGGGGGCAGCAGAGGAGGGAAGGAAGGCCCAGGCAGTAGAGGCTGGAAGGGCCACCTGTGGGGCCTGAAGAGCAGACCTAGGAGGCCTTTTGGGGCCAGGTGGCGCGTCAGAAGGAGGAGGCTGAGATCCCAGGCACCCCACAGGGGACCCAGGGCCCAGACAGGCCAAGGAGGGGCGGTGAGAGCCTGACAGCCCCTCTCTAGCTGGGGCAAAGAAGGAAAGATGCAGGGCAGATGGAGTGAAGAGCCGTGGGAGGAAGAGCACCCTGGGGTCCTGGACCTATGGGGCCCGACTGGAGGGAGGGTTTATGTCCATGGGGGAGTCTGCACACGAGAGAAGACAGCAAGAAGAGAGACTGACAGATCATATCTCTGAAAGGAGTTTGGTATCTAAAAACTTGAAAACAGGCTGGAGGTTTTGTTCAATGGTAAATGTTAGATTTTGCAGGTCAGGATAGAAGCACCAACACAATCTGTTTCTTGATTTAAGATATTATTGTAAAGACAGAAAAGGAGGGAGAGAAGGAAAGAGAGAAGGGGAAGGGAAGAGGGGAGAGAGAAAAGGGGGCGTACAGCACCAGGGAGAGAACCAGAGGAGAGGGAGGGGAGGGGAGAGAGAAAAGGAAGGGCGTGTCCCAGGAAGCAGGGCACTGAAAAGGGGAAGGAGAAAGGAAAGAGGAGGGACATGCCTGGAGTAATATGGGGAGGTAGGGGCTGGGGGTGGGAGGCATTCCTTCTCAGCCAGAGGTACCCTAATTACCATCACAGGAAGTGGTTCCAGAATCCCAGACCTAGCCTAGGCATGGCCGGTGGGAAGAGGGAGAGGGGATGGGTAGAGCTCTGCGACTCTTCAGTGGGCACCTGCCCAACACGTGCAAGGCTCTGGGTTCTATCTCCAGCGCCACAAAACAAACAGCAGATGAAAAGACACTTAAAACTGCTGCAAAAGCCCACAAAAAGCCCAGGCTCCTAGGGCTGAGCTGAGATGCCCGGCTGGCTCCTGAGCAGAGCAGTGGCTGGCCTGGCCTCCACTACGGCTTCCACAGCCTTCTGGCCCAGGCGGGTGGGGACGATGAAGACAAGGGTGTTGCCATCATCTGAGAGTGGGAAGGGGAGATCTGAGGAAGCCTTCAGCTCTGCAGGGAGGCTCCTGCCAGCAAAGTCCATTGAAGCTTAGCTACGTGATCAAGAAAGCCAGAGATGGCCACAAACACCGGGCCAGGCACTAGGATGAGGCAGGAAGAACATGAGATGAGGTCAGCCTGAGACCACATAGTGAATGCCAGGTCAGCCTGGGCTCAAAAAACAAAAACAAGGAAACTTGCCGGGCGTGGTGGGGCACGCCTTTAATCCCAGCACTCCGGAGGCAGAGGTAGGAGGATTGCCATGAGTTCAAGGCCACCCTGAGACTACAGAGTGAATTCCAGGTGAGCCTGGACTAGAGCCAGACCCTACCTCGAAAAACCAAAAACAACAACAAAAACCAAGGAAACTTAAAACTTCTACAAAAACCAGCGAAAAATGGGTAAAGGACTTCCGTAGGCATTTAGAGACTAAAGGAGATACACAAATGGTGTTCTGGAGAGATGGCTCAGTGGTTAAAGGCACTTACAAAGTCTTGACAGCCCAGGTTGGGTTCTCCAGTACCCGTGTAATGCTGGATACACAAGGCGGCTCGTGCATCTGGAGTGCTTAGAGTGAGACCTTACCATAAACAACTGTTTTTCAGCAGTAGGAGGCAAGAAGCCCTGGTGTGAGTGCGCGCTCTCATAAATTAAATAAATAAAGACATAAATAAATAGGGCTGGAAAGATGGCTCAGCAGTTGAAGGTATTTGCCTGCAAAGCCTAATGACCCAGGTTCAATTCCCCAGTTCCCATGTAAAGCCAGATGCACAGAGGGGCACATGTGTCTGGAGTTTGTAGTGACAGGAAGCCCTAGCTTTACCATTCTCATTCACTCTCTCTCTCTCTCTCAAATAAATAATAAATAAAAAATTAAAAAAGATCTAGACATAGCCAATAGGTAATGAAAAGATGCTCAATCTCACTCATTAGTAGGGAAATGCAAATCAAAACCATAATGTTTAGCCCATTGATTGTGGTGGTGCATGCCAGTAGGATATTGCTGAAGAGGCAGAGGCAGGAGGACCAGCAGTTCGAGGCCAACCTGGGCTACACATTAAAAACAAACAACAACAAAAACAACGTTTGGCTGAGGAGATGGCTTTCAGTTAAATGTCACTTGCTTGCAAAGCATATCGGCTTGGGTTCAATTCCCCAGCATCCATGTAAAGCTGGATGCACAAAGCGGTGCATGCGTCTGGTGGGCTTTGCCAGGTATGCATTATAGAGCGGGAACCCAAGGACCAGAAGGGGTCTACTCTCTGACCTCTCTGCTGTGCTTGGTCTCCCCAAAGATCCTGGGCACCACTGTCCCATCCCTGTCTAATTCTGGCTTCAGCATGTGGACGGCCGATCACCATTGCCACCACGGAGGAGGCTTGGTTAACAGTCAGATCGTCAGATGGCCCAACACTCATGCACACCACAATCAATACAAACAGGAACATACTAATACACCCAACACCTACATCCTGAACAGCCACACACACCACCTACAAACATACCCAACACCCATGCGCACCCACAACCCAAGATTCACACACAAACATGCCTAACACCCATATAACCCACAACACATCACACGTCAACATTGACCCAACGCCTACCCCCACCACATCCATGTGTATCACATTCACTCAACTGCAATGTACAACTACAACCCGACATCCACAGACATCTACACACATTGCACAACAACACCAATAGCCACACCAGTCATGCACCCTACACTCAGACACCCCACACAAATACACCCAGCACCTCTACACATTCACAGCTCAACACTCATAAACACACCCACACAAAACACCCAGCAGCCATTCACAACACACACAAACACACCCAACAAGTGCGCGTCACGAGCAGACACACCGACACCTCTACAACCTATGCTCAGCAACTACCCAACACCCCACCCGAAACTCATGCACACCACATAGCCAATACCCACACACTCAACCCACGCACGAACACACCCAGCCCAGGACCCATGCACACCCACCACACACAAGCACAACACTATCACCTATGAGCACACCCTACACTTCATGCTCAGCACCTGCAGAACACAGGTGTGTCAGGCTGGGTTGGGCTAAAGTCTGGCTTCTCTCACCTGCCCACAACCCGGGTTCTGCCCAGCGGGAGGGCCAAGCAGTTGCCAGGCTAATATGTTTATTTTTCTGGGAGCCTGGAAAGGGTGGTAAGAAAAGGCCCTGGGCAAAGTGCAGAGTTGAGTCCAAATCCTACTGCACCCAAAGGGGCCTGGAGGAAGGTGTGGCTCCTGGTGGGCAGTGGCAGGTTAACTGTTGCTGTCACATCCTCAGACAGGGAGCCCTCAGGTGGCAGTGCCAGCAGCCAGGAAGCTGGGGACCCCAGAGAGCCAGCCTTGGCTGGGTCAGTTCCTCACCTGACCGGGCCTGTCCTGGCCCCAATCCCACCCATGGGGCAGCAGCTGGTGCTGGGTGACTGCTCAGCCAGGTTTGGCTAGGCCTGCCGACTAGGCTGTAATCTGAGAGAGCAAGAGGGATCCCCATGGGCCATGGATGTGGGGTCTGTGTGGCTCTGCGGTCCTCGGAAGCCCCCTTAGTAGATGGGCAGCCTTGATGCTTGCTTGCTCCTGGCTGGTGACAGATCCTTCACACCCCATGGCTCCTAGGGACAGTGATCTTGGAAGGTCCATACTCCCTAGGGTTTCCAGACACTAAGTCTCCTGGGAGCCCAGTGGAAGGGAGTGGGAGTGGGTGGGGTGTCTGACTAGGGCATGGGATAAGGGGACAGTGGGGCGGAGCTGTCACTTCACCATGACTGGCTACACCCTTCCAGGCCCCCTACCCCTTCAGAAAAGGGCAGCCTGGGTCGGTGCCAGGAAAACTGGACACTGGAGCTGCATCGGAGGATGCCTCCCACACCACCCTGAGCTGCCCTGCAGACATAGGAGGCTGCACTGTGGGGTCTCTGGGTGCTTCGTGCTCCTCAGAAAGAAGGGTATGGGGTCCTCCAGGTCTCAAAGCTGCCAGAAGACCTGGCCATGGAGGCAGGAGGAGGCAGTGAGACATCCCATTGGTTTCCTTTCCCCAATGGCAGCAGAGCATTTGTTCTGAAGGAGGAGTGGGGGTGGCAGGTCCAGGGCAGAGGGCTACCCAGCTCCTCCCTCACGGAACTGTGGGTCTTGGAGAGGCTTGGCACTAGCCCCCATGTCTGTGGGATGATACCCATAGATATCTGGGTATCCAGAGGAGCCCCTAGGGCTGAGACAGGGAATGTAGATTCCTTTCTGCAGCTCTTCTGGGTGTCGTCCACCCCTAGCTGCTCTCGGAAGCTAGGGAACCACTGTTGACAAGTGTTTGTGCAGGAAGACTATTGCTGTCTGAAGCCTGGTGGGACAGACGAGACCCTGTGGAGACCCTCCTTACAGACACCTGCCTCAGATCTTCATCCATTTGGCCTGAGGCCCCCATGCCATCTGCTGGAGGTAGTGAGATTCACACTGTGCAGATCTATGCTTTTTTCCCCCCCTCAGCATTTTGGGGTAACGAAGGTCAGGACCTAGGCTGGCCTGGGTGCCAGACCCTGAAAGGCTCTTTTCAGGGAGAAGCCCTTGGAGAGTGGGCATTGAACACCTAATAACAGAGCCGTGGGTGTTAGGCTGGGCATCTCAGAGGGTTGGGGACTGGGCATGACCAACACCATGGTGCCCTCAAGTTACTATGGCAAGGAAGGTGGGCAGCTGAGCTGTGGTCTTCTGGGTTGGTAGGTCCTGTCCTGACTCACCTTCTCCACCTCTAGCTGTGTCTAAAGCCAGTTCCCACCCTTGGGCGATCACTTAGAAGCCAGTGAGGTGGAGGGCTCCCTCCTAACTGGGTGCCCAAGGACAGGGGTTCTGGGACCTGTTCGCCAGAGCCCAAGCTCCCAGGTGCCTTCTTAATCCCCGGCACTGGTCGTAAACGGGGCACCCATGGTAGGCCGGCCCTGGCTCAGCAGGACGGGGTGTCAGTCTGGCTTCCTGAGGCGCAGGGCCCCGGGGAAGGAGGAAGTTCGGAGCGCTGGGTCGCCCATCCCCACCGGGAGAGGCTGGGGCCATCGGGAGGAAGTGTGCTTTGGACGGGGTGCGGGTCCGAAGGGACCCCGAGGTGAAGGCAGACGAGCTGGGCGGTGGGGACGAAGGGTCCCCGTCCAGAGCGGTGCGGCGGTGGCCCCGGGACGGGAACCGGACGGGCCGGGTGGGCGGCCTGGGCCGGGGGCGCGGAGGTCGCCGACGGTGCGGCGAGGCCGGGACGCGCCGTCGGGGCGCAGCGGGCGGGCGGGGGCGGCGCCGGGCGGCGGTGACGCGCGGGGGGACGGGCCGCGCGAGGGCTGCGGGCGCTTAAAGCGGCCCCGCTCGGCGCCGGGCGGCGGAGGCGGGCGGCGGCCGGCGCGGCGGCAGGTAGGCGAGGCGGGATGCTCGGCGCGCGGGCCGGCGGGGCCTCCGGATCTGCGTCCCGCAGGCCCCCGGGGCTGCTCCGGTCCCAGGACGCCGCGGGCTAGGGCGAACCCCTCCACCCCGCGCGCCACGGGGGGCTCGGGCCGGGCGCCGCGGCCTCTCCTCTCCCGCGTGCGAGCCCGTCCGTCGAGCGGTCTCGGTGCGCCTGGGCTATGCGGGGTGGCGATGTCGCGGTCCTCCCGCCCCGCAGAGGGACGCACGTGCGCCCGGAGGGGATGCCCTCGGGCCTCACGCCCGGTCCCTCTCTCACCCAGACTCACCTGCTGCGCGCAGCCTCCGAGGGGAGCTCGTATCCCAGGCCAGGACCCGGGGGCTGGGGTCCCCGCCAGAAAGGACTGAATTCGTCCTGGCCTCCTCTCCAGCTCCTCATCCCGTGGGAAAACCAGGCACGGCCTCAATTTGATCTGAAAAGTGGGTGGACGAAGTGCCCGCAGGGATGCTGGACCAATCAAGAGGCGCATTCCAGCGCGAGGGAAGCCATTAGCTTCGTGGCCAGTCCGGGGGGATAATCCATGCCCGCACAGTCGGTGAGGGACAAAGGGGCCACGGGCACCAGTGTCCTTTCTCGCTCACGCATTGGGCTGCAGGTCTGGCCCCCAGGCTAACTGGATCACCCAGTGAGGGGCACTGGGCGGTCTGGGAGGCAGCTTCTGCGAGCCCAGGCCCAGTGACTGAGGCGGTGGGTTTTCTCTGGCCTCACTCCTTCCATAGGCCAAGTCCAGGAGTGCTCAGTGGATGCTGGGTCTATGCTGCGAGGATCATCCCCAGAGTGTTGGGACTCCATCAGGCTGGGCAGCAACTGATACACAGCTAGGATGGTGTGAGGGGCACTAGAAACACTGACTGGCCGGGTATGGCGGCCTTCCTGCCCAGAGTTTTGGGTGGTCATCGGGAGGCTAGAGCCTAAGATGAACTTGCCCACAGCATGGGTCGGGCCTGCTGCCCATAAAACTGGTACCCACTGCCTAGAGCCATGAACCTAAAGGCTGGCGAGACAAAGTCGGAGCGATGTGGAGGGCACTCCACAGTGGGCCTTTGTGCCATGTTGGCTGCTTCAAGGCCGGTCCTGCAGTGACCTGGCCATGTGGGAGAGGAGAGCCAGGGAGGAGCTTCGGGCGGGCCTTTCTGGGTGGCGGCGCCTCGGGATCAGGCCCTGGGCCGCCTGGCGGGGCAGGACGGACTGCGCCTGGAGCTCCCACCTCGAGCCAGCCATGGCCTCCTAGCCTCCGTCTCCATTTGTGGAACAGCCCTGGGGGGCAGATGTACGCACGGACCCTCTCTGGGGCCCTCAGTTCACCAGCCGGTCTCAGGGCCCGGTGCCGGGGAGAGGGCGCTGGCCGCGTGCGGGGCTCGCGGACCCGGCAGTGCTGTGCGCTGCAAGTACGGTAGAGGAGAGCGCGCGTACTCCAGGCAATACGGCGCCACTCCTCCCTCGGCGCGGTCACGTCCCCCACGTCCCCAGGCCTCCTGGGCGGAGTCCCTCCCGTCCGGCCCCGCCTGGGTCCCTCGGCCTCCCCGCGGCCGCCCCCCAATCCAGCGGGGCTCCAGAGGGGCGTCCACTTCCCCCAGCCGCGCCCGCTCCTCCACCCCCAGCTTTGGCCTAAGGCTGCAGTCGGGGGACTTGAGGAGGAGAGGTCCACGCGGGGTCCGCAGCGGACCGAGGCGGCTCAGGGGCCACTTAGCCCAGCCATTTTAGGGCGGCCCCGAGGGGTCCCTGGGCCCGGAGTGGCCATTCCTTCGAATGAAGCCAGTGGTTCCACCCCACTGGACTCCGCAGAGTCCACACGAGCTGCCGCGGGAGCGCCGCATGGGGGGTGGGCGGCCAGCCCTGTGCGCTCTGCTGTGGCCGGTGGGCTCGGGCCTGCCCCCACCCCCAGGGGAAGGGATATTGCTTTTATTTGCACCACAGACCTGCTGTGGGGAAAGCTAGGGAGTCCCTTCCTCCTCCCTTTGCCCGCCCTACCCTGAGCTTCCTTGCCTTCGCCACCCATCTGGGCCACAGAGGCAGGACCAAGGCACCGAGTCTGTTGTTCTGGGGTTCCTGGCCCAGCCCCTAGGAGCCCTGGATGTGGGCTCCCCCTGTTCAACTGTAGCAGGGCCTCAGGGACCCAGTCCTGGGGAGGACCCTGGAGCCTCTCCTGACCCAGCCCCCACCCCCAGATCAGTTTTCTGTGACCCAGAGGCTATTCTGGGCTGCTTCGCATGCTTCCCTGAGAGGGTAAATGTCACCAAAGGCCAACGTGCCGGAGTGTGCCCATGGGTGTGCTGGGGGTGGACCATGGTAGCTGCTGCTTCCTGGTGAGGGTAGGTAGATCAGCCCCCGGGTTTTCTTGGAGCACTGCTTGCAAATCCATCCATCCAAGCTGGGTAACCAAGATGGACTCTGGACTTCTTCCCTAAGGCAGGCAGGGCTCATGGGAATCCTGGCCCCTCCTCTACCATGTGGGGTCCCCTTCCTAGGCCTGGATGACAAACAACCCCGTCCTGGCAAGTTGTAACCTCACTGAGAAGTCTCTTAGCAGGCTCTCTGGTGATAGGCTGAGGAGGGCATTGAGGAGGCCACATTAGTGTGGCTGGCAGCTTGGTCTCCTTGGCACTGAAGGCAGGGCTGTCATGAGCCTTGCGAGGCAGCCATCGGCCTCAAAGGCCCTGGCCTTGCTTACCCTTCTAGACCCCAGTTTAGAGGACATCTTACCTGCAGCAGGTGGAGTTGTTCCCGTCTCCCTCCTGTCTCCCGGGGCCCCTGGGAGCACCAGGGAGGGCCCCACCTTTGTAATGGGCAAACTAAGAAACGGGACTCAAAAGATGGTGTGCCCGGGTTTCCCTTCAAGTGCTGGGCGTAGCTGGTGCAGCCAGAGGCTGGGGGTGCCTGCGACCCTTGCTGAATTGGGTTAGTCCTCATTGCCGGCTCTGGACGGTTCCCTCCTAATCCACATGCAGGGACCCTAGAGTCACCCACTCGTCTCATTCTCTCCCTTTGGGTGTGGTCTCCCATGTTTTCTGTTTTATGGCTTAATTGTAACAAACTATATCCCTAAAATGTATACTTTTTTCTCCAGTTTTTCTAAAGTTTTGCTGCTGTCTATAATCTTAGGGACCGTTTAAACTCAGGGCTAACACGGGTAGTTGCTTGGCACTGGGGGCTCTCACAGTGCGTCTTGGGTGTGACTCCTTTCTTTGGGCCTGTCCAGGGGGGTCTCAGGCTGGGCCAAGGCCAGATCGTCAGAATGGTTGGTGGGCACTCCTGGCAGAGTTGTGGGTAGCCCTTGAACTTGAAGGAATCCCGGGTAGGGCCACACTGAGCCTGGGCCCCTAACCCCAGGGCACGCCTGTGTCCCAACCACAGAGTTCTGTGCTCACAGGAGGAAACCCACAAAAGGGCAGGGCCCAGACAGCCAAGCCCAGCCCTCCCAGGGTGAGCAGCCAGCAGAGGTAGGGAGGGAGCACCCCCATATGTTGGACACCCTTAAACACCTTGGCTTGCTTTTCTCCCCAGAGCACTGGCTGATAGGACGCCGCTGGGAGGAAGAGAGCAGGCTGGACTGAGCAACTAGGTCGGGGGCCACTACTGCAGCGGCTCAATCCTTGGTGAGCCTCTGGGGTTCAGGGGGGAGGGCGAAGTCATGGGACAATTGAAGTGTAACTCCTGCTTGTGGGCTTGTTCTGTTCCACGTGAACTAAGCTCCTGAAATTCACAAAAGAGAAGTCAGACCTAGGCCGTGTGGGGTTTGGGATAGCCCCCGCTTGCCTTGGCAGCTGGGGGCCCCCAAAGGATGGGGCTCCCACAGATTGGATACAAACTGCCTCCAGTGGCCTCAGACCTTCCTGTAATCCATCAACTTCAGCCTCTCCTAGAAGCCACTGTCACAGATGGTTCCGGGCAGAGGGTGCAACTATCAGGCTCTACCCAGAGGAAGTGAGAAGAGGGGCATGTCCCCTCCCCCATCACATGTAGCCTGTGTATGTCCTGCCATCGGTGATGTGGTGACAACTCAGCCATCAGTCAGTGAGCAGGATTCAGAGTGGGCAGGTGTGCAAGCCAGCTCCCCAGGGCTGAGAGAGCAAGACAAGGTGGACTCCAGGGTGTGTGTGGGGGCATCAGGGCATGGCCCAAAGGAACTGGAAGTACAGGCTACTGCTACTGCCCAGCACAGGGTCAGAAAACACCAGCCAGGATGACTTCCCCACCCATGGGCCTGTTCTTCTCAGGAGGTAATCTGAGTCCTGACAGCCCAAAAAAGCCACTGCCCTTTACAGCCCGTTGCATGGGAGCAAGGAGGCTGAGTGGGGCGCCCAGGGGCAAGGGCTTTGAGCCAGCCAGCACTGGCAGGCTGCCCATGGCTCAGCTGTCGTAGGGAGTGGCCAGGTGCCAATCCTGGGGCTCTCCAGGTGTCTTGCTTGTCCCTGTCCCCACCTTCCTCTGCTGGGCTGCAGCTGAGACGACCACCTTGGCAACCTGTGTCAACCCTGCTTTCTCTTTCAGGGTGAGGTGGAACCAGCCCTCCAGGCCATGGGAGGAGCTGTGGTAGACGAGGGTCCCACAGGCGTTAAGGCCCCTGATGGTGGCTGGGGCTGGGCTGTCCTCTTCGGCTGTTTCATCATCACAGGCTTCTCCTACGCCTTCCCCAAGGCCGTCAGTGTCTTCTTCAAGGAACTAATGCGGGAGTTTGGAATCGGCTATAGCGACACAGCCTGGATCTCCTCTATCCTGCTGGCCATGCTGTATGGCACAGGTGAGGTCTATAAAGCGAGTTGCTTACACAGCCTCAGTGGTCAGGCTCCAGTGGGGGAGCTGGGCTATGCTCAGTGTCCGTGGCACTAGGAACCTGGTCCCTAGCTCACTCAGAAAACCTGATGAGCTGATGAGAATGTCTTGAGAAATGACCTTGAGCTGAAGGTGGGTGGGGAGAGGAAGAGCCTAGCTGGAGGCCCGCCCTCAACCACTGCCTCCCACAGGTCCGCTCTGCAGTGTGTGTGTGAACCGCTTTGGCTGCAGGCCTGTCATGCTTGTGGGAGGCCTCTTTGCGTCCCTGGGCATGGTGGCTGCTTCCTTCTGCAGAAGCATCATCCAGATCTACCTTACCACGGGGGTGATCACAGGTAAGTGGAGCGGGTGGGTGCCAGGTGGCGGACTGTGGCACTTCTGCTTCTCAGTTCTGACATTTTGGAGACGAGGTGGGCACTGCGGGGTGTCTCGCCTGCACCCTCCCCTCCCATCACCTCATTCTAGGAGAACAATGGGCACGGCCAGTGCCTGGGGAAGCCCCCCAGCAGGGTGGGAGGTCAGGTTCTCAGGCTGCTGCCCCCTGAGGCTCATGCTGGTCTCCCTTGCAGGCCTGGGCCTGGCTCTCAATTTCCAGCCCTCTCTCATCATGCTCAACCGCTACTTCAACAAGCGGCGGCCCATGGCCAACGGCCTGGCAGCGGCGGGCAGCCCGGTGTTCCTGTGTGCCCTGTCTCCTCTGGGGCAGGTCCTGCAGGACCACTATGGCTGGCGGGGGGGCTTCCTCATCCTGGGGGGCCTGCTGCTCAACTGCTGCGTGTGCGCCGCGCTCATGAGGCCTCTGACGGCACCTGGGCCCCAGCCGCAGTCCAAGGCCAAGCGCCTGCTGGACTTGAGCGTCTTCCGGGACCGAGGCTTCCTCGTCTACTCAGTGGCGGCCTCCATCATGGTGCTGGGGCTCTTCGTGCCTCCCGTGTTTGTGGTCAGCTACGCAAAGGACTTGGGGGTGCCCGACACGAAGGCCGCCTTCCTACTCACCGTCCTGGGCTTCATCGACATCTTCGCCAGGCCCACTGCAGGCTTCATCACGGGGCTCAAGAAGGTGCGGCCCTACTCTGTGCACCTCTTCAGCTTTGCCATGTTCTTCAATGGCTTCACGGACCTGACCGGCTCCACGGCCAGTGACTATGGTGGCCTGGTGGTCTTCTGTATCTTCTTCGGCATCTCCTACGGCATGGTGGGGGCTCTGCAGTTCGAGGTGCTCATGGCCATCGTGGGTACCCACAAGTTCTCCAGTGCCATCGGCCTCGTGCTGCTGCTGGAGGCCGTGGCTGTGCTCATCGGACCCCCATCAGGCGGTGAGTGATGCTGGCCTCTCTGAGGGGCCACCCACCTTCCTGTCAGACCCTGCCTTAGAAGCGAGAGTCCCTGGGGCCTGGGAACAGGAGTGACTGCTGGCCCCTGACCAAAGACAGGAGCCCTCTTGACAGTCCGGCCCCCAGGGCCTGAGGGCTGCACACCACAGGTGCAGTTCTCAAGGGAGCAGGGCTAGTGTTTAGTACTCTGGGCCTTTTTCATTTTGAAGGCCAACTTAGCCTTTTTTGTTTTTCGAGGTAGGGTCTTGCTGTAGCTCAGGCTGACCCGTGTAGTCTTAGGGTGGTTTCGAACTCACAGTAATCCTACCTCTGCCTCCCGAGTGCTGGGATTAAAGGTGTGCACCACCCTGCCCGGCTTACGACTGCTTTTGATTGGAGAGGGCAGCTTGGCCAAGTCTTTGTCTGTTGGCAGATGCTTTATATCCCAGCCCTTGGTCTCTACCTCACAGCCCTATGGATCCTCGGCCACTAGGTGCACACAGGACTGTGCAGAGCCCAGTAATGCCTCTAGTGGCCACTAGAGGGCTCCTTCATGATTGGGAGGGGGCATGTCCTGTGACTGCAAACCCTCAAGGCGCCTATTTTCAGACTTAGTCTTTGCTCCCAGGGGAGGAGGAAGCGGGAGAGGAGGCTGCGTGGTGGGGAGTTTCCCCAATGACGAGACACTAGTCAGTCTTTGGTGGAAGACCCAGCCAGGGGTGGGGACGCCCATACGAGCTGCTGGTGACCTGGATCTTCTTGCAGGCAAGCTGCTGGACGCAACCCATGTCTACAAGTACGTGTTCATCCTGGCAGGCACCCAGGTGCTCACCTCCTCCCTCGTGCTACTGCTGGGCAACTTCTTCTGCATCAGGAAGAAGCCTGAGGCATCCAAGCCCGAGGAGCTGGCCTCCGAGGAGAAGCTCCACCAGCCCCCCAGGGACGTGGGGGTGGACTCCAGGGAGGTGGAGCACTTTCTGAAGGCAGAGCCTGAGAAAAACGGGGAGGTGGTTCACACCCCAGAAACCAGCGTGTGAAGGGCTTGGCCGGGCAAGCAGGGAGCAGGGAAGAGGTACAGAGACTGGCAATGCTCATATTTATTTCACTAACAGAACCAGCTGAGGCGGGGCCTTCGGGCTCAGCTCTGGGTGCCTGGTCAGCTGGTCAGTGTTTTGCAGAGGGGAGGTGGCGGGGTGGGACTGTGACATTCCAAAGTGGATCTGCGGTGAAGCCAAGCAGGCCCCAGTTACCAGCTGCCTGCACCAGGAACCCCGCTGTGGTCAAGGACCTAGAAACCCACATTTAGGAGACAACATGACTCTAACCATGCAGAGGGCAGGGCTGGGACCTCCCTGGTGCCTACCTGACCTCACCATCCTGGCCCTCATCCCACCCCATCTCTGGCCCTTAGTCTCCTGTGAGGGAGCAGTCTCGGAGGGTCTTGTCTCCAGGAGCTGCACAGTTCTGTGTAGTGGTCTGTTCATCCTGAGTCCCACCTTTGATTAAGCAACAAACTGGCGATTCTTATAAAGTGGTTCTGGTCCTCCTCTAATTTCCCAGTGCTGGAACATTCATTCCCTGCTGACCTTGGGGTTACTCAGTAGCCACAGTATTCACAGGATACAGAGAGAAGGGGGCAGGCAAGAAAGTGAGCCCTGCTACAGGAGTGTTTGGGTGGCACTGAGCTGGTCACTGTGTGTGGACTTGAGAAGTGAGTGTTCCTGCCTTCCATTTATTCGCCCCTCTAGTAGGCTGGTAAAAATTTATGTGGTCAGCACCCGCTGATCTCTGCTCCCCGTCCTTTGTCCAGCCCATATTCAGTGCTCACCCTGGGTACCTCACACCCACCTGCCCTGTGGCCAGTGGTGGCCAATGTGACTGGAAGCCCGGTCAGAGGCCGCTGGGGCCGCCTCAGTAGGTGGTACGTCGTGGGCGCTGGGGACGGCAGCGGGCACCCTGGCGGGCTACATGCAGCCGGAGAGACGCCACGTCCCTGCTCCTCTGCAAGGAAAAGGAGGCGAGAGCTCACGTTTGGGCCCAGGCTCCCACATTCCCTGGCAGGCCTGGCCCTGCTCAGCTCTATGGAGGCCAGGGGCTTGCAGGTCACCAATACCCACATGGTTCTGAAATGCCCTCCTGGTCTGGTCTGTTACTTCTGCCAGCTGGTGGGCCTTGTTGGGAGCTGCAGGGGTGACCATCTAGCCCTGACAGGCAAATATCATAGACATCCTAAGTTTCTGTTGCCAACTTCATCACAGCAAAAGGGGATGGTAAGAACCCCAAATATAGCTTCACCTGCCTTCAGCAATGAGGGAAAAGGTGGCGGATGGCCCAGGAAGGCACCAGCAGCGGTGAGCAAAGAAGGCCCTGAGGCTCCTCTTTCCTGGGGCAGGTTGTCCCTGGCCCTGCTGACTGCATTGGCTGGGAATGGCTTCCTCCTAGAACCATCTCTGCAGATCCTGCTCAATGACCCCTTAGCGGCTCCTACCTAAAGTTAGCCCTTCACTCACTAAGCTGCTTCACCCAGGTGCCCCCTTCCCCCTTGTCCTGCATCCCAATTGCGCCCAGAAACTGCTAGGAAATGGCAAATCAGAGATCAGCATGCTGAAAGGATTCCCTGAGGCTGTTTGGCAGAAGGGATGCCTGGTGGGCTGGAGCCTTCGTAAGGGAGATGGTGTGTGGCCCTCAAGTTCCTCCATAGCCTATGTGGGCTGGTGGGAGGAGGCAGGCTCTTCTGCCTGCATTTCTGGTTCAAGATATTTTCCAGTTGGAGAAAAGTCCACTTCCCGTGCTCAAGGTGTGGGCAGCAGGGGATGTGTCAGGACACACACTGTTCACAGGGCCACCGCTGCAGGGGCATCTTCTAAAGATGCGACCCTGAGCTAGACAGCCTGCTGGACTCCCCTCTTCAGTGGGCCTGCAGGAGGTCTGGAGAGGGCAGACCCAGAGCTAATGCTGCATGAGCCAGGCACGTGGGCTCATGCCCTACCTTCTACTTGACGGCCCTTTCTGGAGATGAAGTTCTATGCTGGCCCTGGTGGTGGGCATGTGCAGGGTACAGAGAGAAACTGGCAACTGGTGGGACTGGCCCTATGCCATCTGAGGGCATCTGGAGGCTTTTGGGGAGTGGCTGTCCATACATGCATGGAGAATGCAGTCTGCCCAGCCCCAGGCTATGACCATCCAGCACAAGCGCCTACAGGTGCCAGAGCTGGCAAGTGTCTCATCTCCAGCTAGCAAGGAGTAGGGTAACAGAAACCGACTTGGGGTGCTCAGTGAAGAGGCAAAGGCAAGTCAGGGTGGGGGTCGGGCTGCTAGGGGCTCCTGGCTTTGAGCACCCTAGTGGGGGTTCTCTTGCAGCACATACAGGCTACACTCGGGGCACCACCAACTGGATTTTGAAAAGTCTGGCTGGCACTTTACTAGACCCCTAGCCAAGCTCATCAGGATACAGGGCATAGACCTACCACTAGCAGCTTGGCAGCCTGTCCCTGGGTCCTCAGAAGGGTATGTGTGGTGATCGCAGGTCACCCTAGCACATTACACCCACCAGGAAAACATCTTCATGCCTGGGAGAATGTCCTACTCGCAACCACCCATCTACTTTCCAGAAAACCCAAGTACTTTGGAGGAGCACACTATCCAAAGACTATGCAGGTCAGGGGTCTAGGTCATGAGAGTGTTTAAGCTGAGAAGAGGTTCCTAGAAATGTCTTAACATCTCCAAACAGACCCATCACTGCATCCCGTCCCTGCATAACAGAACCGGAATGGGGTGTGTCTTCGTGGCTCCAACTAGGCTATGGGAAGAAAGACAAGCAGGAACACCACTTCCCCCAAAGCTAGCTTTGCTGGGTCTGCAACCCCAACACTCAGGAAGCCAAGGCAGGATTGCCCTCAGTTCAAGGAGATCATCTCAAAAATACCAGAAAGTTAACTTGAATGTGGCTACACACACTGAAATTTCTTAGCTGTTGAAACAAAGAGCACGCAAAGGGGAAAGAGAAAAGGTAGAAGTCATTATGAATTTATTATTTACACAATTGTTAAAGTACACAAATACAGTGGTAGTACAAACGCACAGCTCAGAGACTGGTCACCAAGACACAGGTTGATACACACATTCTACCTATGCTTCCTGCAAGTGATGATGGGATTAGATATTGGGCAAGAACCGTCACAGCCACTCCCTCCAGGACTTGCGATGGGTCCCTTCAGCACAACCCAGCAGGCGAGGCCAAGCCCAACCATCCCTCTGGTACCACCGTTATCTACAGCAAACACACCAAGCAGGGCTTCTAGGAGGGGAGGCCCAACTCTGATGAAGGGTTTGCAACAAAAATCCAAAGCTTGCCCTGACCACCCCTCCCCCATGACCTACCTCTGTACTCCAGACACACAAGCCCCACCCAGTCAAGGCCCTGCAGCCTAAGATGCTTGCGAACCAGCTCAGGGTTCAGAAAGAAGCCCCCAGCAGCTCGGACAGCAAACAGCCACACTGACAATATTGCACACTAGTAATGTGCCCCAGGGGCCGTCAGTGCCAGAAACTCCAGGAGAGAAAAGATGGACCCACATTTGTGTGCTGCACCCTGCTTCCCAGATGGGGGAGCTCAGGCTCTGCTGTCTCTTCCTGTCAGTGGCATCCTGACCACAGGGCAGTGGCAGCCAAAGGCCACGATGTGCGTGGCACCACACTTTTCTGGAGGGGAAGGTTCTAGACTCAGGTGGGCAGTCACCTGCTTCTTGGCACTTCGGGGTGGATTCCCACCAGCCACTGGTCTCTCTGAACAAGCAATGGCGCCTAGGACAGCCTGCTCCCTGGCTTTGAGGGAGGCGATAACAAGCCAAGGTGGGACGGTAGTACTACTCGTTCAACAGATTCCCAAGCTCAAAGGCATAGAGGCAATCACCACCACCAAAATAACAAGACGTGGCCCCCAACAAAGCAACCCACGTGCGGTTTCATAGTCCTCTCCCTAGAAACCAGTAATACATATCCAGCTTTGAATCTTGGGCTCTCAAGGCCTGTGTGCAAGTAAGTTCTTCCGAGTTCTTGATCCTCTGGGAAGAACACAACGCGCTTTGCTGGGGACACACCTGGTGCACCCTGGTTTCACAGCAGTCTGCTTTCTACCTGCTGCTCTGATGGCGGCAGGCATTTCGGTTCATAGTGGTAAGAGAAGTGAGATGGTGGCGAGGCCCACGAGACACACACGTAACTTCTGATGAGCAATTTTCTCTCCAAAGTGAACAGCACAACACAAGAAAACAAAACACACATGTCCTTGACACTCACATGTGCTCCTCTCCTGCCTGCCTCCTTTATGCACAGATGCTCAAGCCAGCGTGTCTCAGGACTCTCTTAAGGTCGTCATCTTTTTTAAGACCGCAAAAACAGACAAGAAAGAAACAATAAAAAGACAGATTTTCTTTACACAGATTTAAGCCAGTAATTTTTAGCAAAAT
This sequence comes from Zapus hudsonius, assembly GCA_004024765.1. Classification (NCBI taxonomy): domain Eukaryota; kingdom Metazoa; phylum Chordata; class Mammalia; order Rodentia; family Dipodidae; genus Zapus; species Zapus hudsonius. The sequence continues at coordinate 36,049 of PVHP010013696.1, forward strand.
GATACAAAACTGTCTTAACCAATAGAAGACTGGTAGCTGCGGTGGGATCGTCAGGGAGTGAGTGCAGGTCCGCCACCACTGGTGGGAGCTGAGAGGCTCTTCACAGGAGTCTGGTTCTCTCTCAGACTCTGCTCTTCTTCCCAGCCCCATAGGTATCTGAGCTCATGTGGGGCCACGGTGGCAGCCCTGGCGATGGCAGCTCTTGGAGCCTGTCCGTTTAGTTTAGTTTGATTCCCCATGAGCGTCGCTGGGTGAGTGGCCTGGAGAGCTCCCGGCGTTAACATTTCAGGTCTAGACCGGGGGGTGTGTTCACTAGTAAAGCCATTGGTAACAGAGTAGATCAGCCATGCATTGTCTGCCCTTCACAGCAAAAAGGAGAGTTCTCATCGGTGCACGACAGACTGAAGACCACTGGAAGCCACCCGACCGGGAATCTGTCGGAGCCAAAGCACAGGACAAGGTCAGCATGAGGCTAGAGGAATGGGCCAGCCGGGAACCTGGGCACAGATAACAACATGGTGGAGCCTGGGAGGGAAAGGACACTTGGTACCGTTCTAGAGACCTCTACCCCTGGCTGCAAAGAGGGACCTCTGCAGCCAGGACACGTGCTGAGCAGAGCAAGGGTTAGAAGACAGGTCAGAAGAGGCATGCAAGCAAGGAGACGGAGGATCCAAGTGGAGCAGCAACGTTTGCTCCCAGCCACTCTTCCTGGAAAGAGCTTTAGGAAGGCAGAAAAGCAGCTCTTGTCAACACATTTCTAAGAGTGCACAAAGTGTCGAAAGTGAGCGCTCTGCCAGCGGCACAGTCCCCACCCCCGCTGGAAGGAGCGACCAAGTGCCATGTGGCCAAGGAGAAAGGAGCACAGCCATGCACACGGCAGGGAGCAGGTGGCTGTGACTAGGTTAATACAGACAAGCTGCGTGGACGAGATGGCTGGTCAGGCAGCAAGTTTGGAAAGAAACACAAAACGAGGACAGATAAATGAGAAGAGAGATGGCTACGAAAGCTAGGATGGCAGAGACCTCTGAACACAGCAAGAGCTAAGAGCCCCAACACCAAGCACAGCACCACTCAGCTGAGCATGACAGACACATGACCCAGGCCTGAGGGCAATGCCAGCATACCACCTAAGTCACAGGGAGGCCAAGGGACCAGCAGGATAGTCCCCTGGGGTCATCCATCCAGACTCAGCTGACCACTGCTACTCCAGAATCCCACACATGGGAAGAACAAGCGGAAGAAGCCTCGCTATACCTCTAGCACCTGGCATGCAAGCCCAGCCCGCCTGCGAGCCCCCACGGCGGGTGGGGAGTGGTGGCTCCCACCCTGCCCGGCGCTCCTGCCACCTACTGAGCCCCGCCATGAGCACACTCACCCAGTGCTGCCTTCCGATGGAGACGAGCAGCTACTTGCCATGGTGTTCGAAAGGAATGCTATTCTGAGGTGGGGAAAAGACAGCTGTTGGCAAGAGTCCTGCTGGCCACACCAGCATGTGAGGCCCAGGCCCTTGACTGCCCATGTCTGGCCTCTCCCTCGACTAGGTCCAGAGACACTGATATGTGCCACTTAGGGGACCCCAGGGAATGGCCAGCCTCTCTCCACACAGTGCACAAACTCGTTTTGTCTTACATGACTGGCCCTTGGATAAAGGTGGCCACTGCTACTTCCTCAGAACCAACGACGGCACAGGATGGACCCTCCTGACCTCTCATGCTCTCAAGAGAAGCTGATATCCAGTAAACGGCGGGGCTGAGTGGGCCCTAGGAATGGTTCTCACAGCACTGTGCAGCAAGTGGGAGGGTGGAACCCCCCAGGATACACGTATGGATGCCTATCCGCACTAATGCGAGCACCAGGCTGCAGACCTTATTTTGGGGCAGGGTATAGAGTTTAAACAAGTCATCAAAAAGGAATAACTGGAACAGAAAGAACCATGATAGACAAAGACCTTTCTTCTCATCAAGAAAAAATTCCAAACAAATCCACTGACCAGATGCCCTGAAGGTCCATCTTCTTTTAACTAACAAAAGCCAATTCACACAGTCCAGGAAATGTAGGATCATGGCTTCCTCAGGGGATTGGCCTAACACAAGTGCTCTCTAGGCACTTGTAGGCAAGGGAAAGGGCTCAGGAAGAACAGCTGTCCAACAGGCAAAGCCTGGGTAGGGGTGAGGTCCTGCTGCAGGGAGGCTACTCCAGTGACATGCACTATGCCTTAGGTGTCACCACAGGTAGGAAGGGGCAGCAGAATGAGGCCCAGAGGGATGAGAAAGATCCCAGAGAACCAGCAGCTACAGAGGAAACGCAGTCTGTGCGTGCACCATGGCAACAAGGGCTTCCACATGCGCGGCGCCTGCTTCTCTCGCTCCCCCTAAGTAGGCTTTCTCACACCTTGCAAGGCTAGAGTGACTCCCTGGCCCTGCAGCTCCCAAACCACCAGGGCACATACTTGGTGGAGTCTAGAAAGAGCAAAGGCGGAGTGGGCGGGCGCATCACGTCACCCTAAGCACACTGACGCTGGTGCACTTGGGAGGGAAAGGAGCAGCAGACCACTGGAGATGCAGCCCTCAGGAAAGACAGCTGAGTGTCCCAGGACAACCTGGGCACAGGAAAAGAAAACCCCCAAGGTGGCCAGAAGGAAGCTAAGGGGCACAAGAAGGGAGCCCACAACCTATGTGTCCATGCAAAAACACAAGGGGTCAAGCAAGCTGAAGTGTGACTTTCTCTGCCACCTCAAGGTCAAAGCAACCATGCTGGCCAGGGCCCCATGGCTCAGAGGAAGCTCGGCTGGAGTTTGTGATTGCCTGGTACCCATAGAACCTTCTAACCCTTCTATTTCCCTCCTGGATCCCAAGTTATCAGATACTTCATTTTTGTCTGTCTGTCTAATCTTTATCCATCCATCCATCCATCTAAAAAAGAGTCCGGGTCTGTTGGCACATGTCTTTAATCCCAGCACTTGGGAGGCAGAGGTAGGAAGATTGCAATGAGTTTGAAGCCACATAGTGAATATTTGAGACTACATAGTGAATTAATTACAGATCAGCCTGTGCTAGATACCCTACCTCAAAAACAAAACAAAACAAAAAAGCCTGTCCCAATCCAGCCAGGGGCCACTACCCTGCTGATAGTAGATGGACAGGCACAGGGGGACCCCCCTTCCTGATGGACAGTCTGTAGGAAGGAACTCTTAGGTCCACTATCAGGGAGCAGGGCCTAGAGGAAACACACCAAGTGACTCAATCTCATGGCAACAGCAAGACTACTTGAAATCTGATTCAAGCACTCTACATTTCAATTCAGAAGAAAATGATCATATAAAACCAGTCCTTTCTGGCAACTAAGAAATGTCCAGTGAGCTGCCCAGCACAGAAACATATCTCAGCAGTCCAGCTTATCACCACACCAGCCATAGGTGTGGCCTGAGCTCTGGGACCCCTCATTGCTACCTACTCAGCCCCCCTCCTCCCCACCATACTTGGTCCCAACCAATGAGCCAGAAAGGTGCTGTTCCAGGGCTGGGTGCCAACTGTGCTTCTGAAACAAGCTCTTGCTTGCTCACCTGTCAGGACTTCTGGGGAACCCAACCACTAGATGTGGTGCTCACTGGTGAGAGCCCCCTGGGAACATATCCTTGACCTCACCCCACCTTATGAGTGGGGGACTCTGAGACTTACTTCAGGGGAAGAAACCAGCATGTATATAACAGCATGTCTATAAAGTTATTCTGGTCTGTGGAGTAAAGCGCAATCACTGAATGCAAAAGAACAGCAGCAGAAGCAGAGTGAGGGAGGATGTGAATGAGGGAACAGTCGGTACAGATCACCTCACCTTCAGAGGCCCTCCACCAAGGAAGGACCTCCCTCTTCAGAGACAGACAGGCAGGCTAATGGAAGATGGGAGTCTGATGCCTACTAGGACACTACAACCATGAGTCTGTGGAACAATCCTATGGGCTACTGTCCTTGACCCACAGGGGTAGTTGGGCCAGGCTCCATCAGAAACCACCCAAATGCTGGCCAGCAAACATGAGTCCCCTGGAGGAGAGGGCAGAAGGGCAGGGGCATCTAAGGACATCAAGCAGCAGAAAAGGCTCCATAGAAAGCTCACAGCCTGTTAACAGCCAGGAAACAAGCCCTTTAGTACCCAGCTGGTTGCTTAGGTTCCAACCAAGAAGCAAAACAAAACTAGAAGCCTCACTTGCTCCTATGTAAGTTAAACATCTTCAAAAATGAAAAAAGGGAATAAAATATTTTTTAAAAAATAAAATATTAAAAAAAAAAAAAAAGG
>PVHP010013697.1:0-40391 GCA_004024765.1 Zapus hudsonius
GTCTCAATGGCCTATCCTGTGTTGATTGAATGACTGTGGTTATAGGTCCCTTGTTCATCATTCATTGTCTGCTGAGTTCCCTATGGATCCTCCCTGATATGACTGTGGTGGCTCCTCTCTTGTCAGGATCTCATCCATCGGCCTAAGGTTGGTTGGTAAGGTTAGATGGGCCACATCTCTCTCGTTGTATCCTGAAAATTTTATTATTTTTATATGAATCTGCCAAAGTTTTAAAAAAATATTTTATTTATTCAAGCAGAGATACAGAGAGAGAGAGAGAGCACCAGGGCCACCACCTTGTGGATCTGGCTTCTGTGGGTCCTGGGGAATTGAACCCCGGGGCCTTAGGCACTGGAGGTGAGTGCCTTAACCACTGAGCCATCTCTCCAGCCCTCTGCCAAAGTTTTAAAAGTCCAGGTAAATGTGACGTTTGTTTTATATCTCTGTGTGAATATTGTTGAATATACAATGAGAAAAAAATCTACATTTGACAATTGCAAGTCTAGTTGATATGTCATATTCAAGACATTTAGGCAGATTTCTCCCAAGTCTCCTTGGAGCCTTTAAATATTTAAAGACAGCCTCATCAGCACTCGGTCCTTGAACTCTGGAGCTACCCACAGTCACGGGGTCCTGGAGACCCACTGAACCCAGCCAACTGGAATCTACACTCTCGACTCTGTCTGCCAATAAGGCAGAAATCCAGACGTCAGTGGTCCAAATCGTTGTTTCTTGAAAGTCGCTGGTATTGGTTCTTTTGTAAAAATCAGGCCCAAAGTCTTGATACCAAATACTTGAATTGATATCCCAGCAGACATGGAAGACAGGCAAACTCAAGTCCTTTCTTTAGCCTCATATGGCAAGGTGCTTCACCTTGTAGCTCAGTTGGTAAGGTGCTTGCCTAGCCTGCACAAAGCCCTGAGTTCGAATCCCAGCATCCCGTAAAATCAGGCCGAGTGCTACATGTGGGTTGAGATGCAGAGGCTGGTGAATCACAAGTCCACATGTCCATGCGCTTGGAAGACACAGCTCTCAATTCAAAGAGAAATAAGAGTTTATTCTGCAGCCAAATGTCAGTGTGACCATGGCCCTGGGAACCCAGATTCAGGTTACCCCCAATTCCAGGTTCCAAAGTGGTAACATTTTCATGGAGGTTTCATAGGTAAGAACAGAAGGAAGTCACCAATCAAGGTGCTTTGTAAATACACCTGCTGGCCATCAGGAAGGCGGATGACAGCAAAGCCTCCACCATAGGCTTCAGATGCTCTGATGACGTTCTTAGTCCTTGGGTGGAGGAAGCTGGGGGTCCGCTAGGACATTCCAGAAAGGTCCCACCTGATCGACTGATAGTCACTGGAGGTTAGCTCAGACACAGAGGTGGGCAGTAATGGTTATCGAGGGGCTGAAGGTAGTCCAAGGTCGTCTGGCTCTGACCTTGCAACATTCCCTCTCTCTGTGATCACAGAAGTCCTATGAGTCCAGTCAGCCTTGCTGGAAGTGGGCGCAGCAGATGCAGGGCTTGTCTGCGAGCTTTAATTCACACAAGGTTAATTCTCATCTATGTAGCAAGTTTGAGGCCAGATGGCTTACATGAAACATTGTCAAAATAAAATAAAATAAAATAAGTAAAATAAAAGAATAGAATAAAATAAAACAAAAGAGTAGAATAGAATAATAAAAATAAACAATTTAAAAAATTTTCTTTTCATGAAGGTTCCAACCAAGGACGCATGTGGAATCCCTTGGGATTTTGAACATAGTATTCCCTGGAGACATTATTCCAGGAGCTGGAATATTAATGTCTGTGACTTTAAAATATTTAAATGATCTTTGCACTTGATACTGATTTCAGAGAGCTTAACTGTATCATTTCCAAGCATGATGGCCTCAAAACTAGATTAATGTCATTGGGGACAAGCTAAAGTTCTCAGCCTGTCCTCTGCCAAAACGTTAGAAAGTTGCTTGAATTTCAGGACTTTTCTTTTTCTTTTTCTTTCTTTCTTTATTTTTTTTTTTTTTTGTTTTTTGAGGCAGGGTCTCGCTCTAGCCCAGGCTGACCTAGAATCCACTCTGTAGTCTCAGGGTGGCCTTGAACTCATGGCGATCCTCCTGCCTCTGTCTCCCAAGTGCTGGGGTTAAAGACATGCACCACCACACCCTGCTAGGACTTTCCTAAAGTGCTTTTGTTTGTTTGGATTGTTTTTTATTTTTATTTTTTTTTTACGAAAAAGGAGAATGGAAATTTGTAGAGAGGAATTCTCACCATTCTTGTGATTTACGTATCATCTAGTATCAAGTTTCAAAATTTTCACGTTGCTGACATTCATACTTTCATTTATATTTTGATTTCTTTAAAATACTGTATAAATGATTGCTCCAGAAAGACCCACAGTAAAGAAAACTTCAGCAGTAAAACTCAAAACTAGACTTCTGGGGCTCCCGTAGTTGTGGGATGAAGTAAGTTACAGTTATTTATGAGAATGTCTTGTTCCTCCCTTCTTTCTAGTAAAAAATGCACAGACAAATTGAACAAGGGTAATGGAGAGATGGTTCTGTGGTTAAAGCTGCTTGCTTGCAAAGCCTGAGGGCCTGGGTTCGATTCCCCAGCATCCACATAAAGCCAGATGTGCACAGAGTGGTGCATGTGTCTGGAGTTTGCAGTGGCTGCAGGCCCTGGTGCACCCATTCTCTCTCTCTCTCTCTCTCTCTCTCTCTCTCTCTCTCTCTCTCTCTTCTCAAAAACAAATAAGTATTTTTAAAAACTTTATAAATTTCTAAATAACCAAGATTAAAAGCTCATTAAGGCAAATAAGGTAAAGAAAATTCAGTTTATTCATTTAAAAATATTTTTACTTATAGAGCTGGGCATGGGGCACACGCCTTTAATCCCAGCACTGGGGAGGCAGAGGTAGGAGGATAGTCCTGAGTTCAAGGTCACCCTGAGACTACATAGTGAATCCCAGGTCAGCCTGGGCTAGAGTGAGACCCTACCTTGAAATGCCAACATATATATATATATATATGTTGAGAGAGAAATATACCTGTGTGTGTGTGTGTGTGTGTGTGTGTGTGTGTGTGTGGTATGGGCACACCTGGGCCTCCAGCCACTGCAAAGGAACTCCAGCTGCATGCTCCAGTTTGTGCATCTGGCTTTATGTGGGTACTGGGGAATCGAACTCAGGTCCTTAGGTTTTATAGGCACAAGCCTTAATGGCTCATTCATCTCTCCAGCCCTGTTTTGTTTCTTAATAGACTCACAGCAGCAATAATATTACCTGGGGGAAGTAGCTATTCAACAAATACATGAAATAACCCTAGAGTTGAAATAGAGTTTTTATTAAGGCTTACCAAATTAGAATCTCTGACTTTAATTACATCTGCATCTCTGACTTATTTTAATTGAATCTCTTACCCATTTTATTGGTAAGCAGGAATCATGTGTAACAAACTAGCAACTTTGCTTTAAAAGTACGATCTGGGCTTGAGAGATGGCTCAGCAGTTAAGGAACTCGCCTACAAAGAATATCGACCAGGGTTCGAGTCCCCAGAACCCACTTAAAGACAGATTTACAAAGCAGCATATGCATCTGGAGTTCATTTGCAGCGGCTGGAGGAATTCTCTCTCTCTCTCTCTCTTTCTCTCTCTCTCTCTCCTTGCAAATAAAAACAATTAAAAGAAAATTTGTTTTAAGATCAGAAATAGCCTTTATCCATTTCATGCCAATATTTTCATCCTGGTGTGTTATTTTCGGCAAAAAGCTTCATTTTCTATTAGAAAATATTTTTAATCACCAGAAGTCTAAACAGCAGTAACAAAAGCCCATTCTACAGGACACCGCACTCAGAATTATTCAAAGAAACTGCACACTTGAATCCAGCTTTCAGGGATCATGGAGGATTCTTTGGGGTCCTGAAGGGCTGGTTATGTAAATGTGAAATGCACCCCCCAAAAATACTCATATATCTGAAGACCTGGTCCCCAGCTGGTGGCACTGTGCAGGGAGGCTGTAGAGCCTGCACAAGACGAAGCTTCGCTGGTGGAGTTAGACCTCTGGACGGGCCCTGAGGGTTCTGGCTGGGATCTGCTTTCACCTGAGCTCTCTGCTCACTGATTTCCTCAAGATCTGGTCAAGAAGCCTGCAAGCTCCCACCACCATAGACCAAGACACTCTGTCACCAGGCTTTCCCGTCATGATGGAAGGAGCCATTTAAAACTGTCAACCCAAATAAGTCCTTCTGCCCTTAAGCTACATACATATATATAGCTATATATATTTATATATAAAATATTATATATAATATTACATATATATTTATATATATTATATATGTATAAATATATATATTTAGGGAGTATCTGTTTCAAGTCACTATATAGTCTCAGGCTGGCCTTGAACTCACAGCAATCCTCCTGCCTCAGCCTCCTGAGTGCTGGGATTAAAGATGTGCACCACCACCCCTGGCCATCCGTAAGCTATTTCTGTCGGATATTTTTTCCCAGGGGTGAGAAAAGAGGATGGAGTAAGACTGCTTTGGAATGATGGATTCCAGAAGGTTCTGGTGAGGGTTAGCTAACCTGTGCCAAACCATGGACAGAGAGAACCGAGTACTATGTAAAAATCCTCATTTACTGCATTTCTATATCTGTAAAGCCTGTCTTTCTTTACCCCTTCTCCAAAGAAATGAGCCACAGGTGAGCTTCCAGAGGATGTCAAGGTCATCTCCTGCCTGGGCAGAGAGCAGGCAAGGTAAAGGTTGGGAAAGCTCCGTTTTGGCATAGTTTTTATTCAAAAATATATACACTGAGTGATGTGAAAACAATAAAACCAGGTGAGGACATAAGCGACAGGCTCACACTTCCCTGGACAATTCTCTTATGTAAACATAAATTGATTTAACCACTAATTGATTTAACCTTTATGCCTTTGTAAAGCTTTCTTTAGAGCATTTCAAAGCAAACTTAAGACCCCAGGATCGTGTTTTTGCTATGAAAATCAGCTACTATTTTTCCTTCTATTTTATTTGCCCTATTGAAAAAGAGATTAACGGGCTTCCAACAAATGGAGGCAGCTATCTACTGACTGCTCAGATTCCCCCAATCTTGAATGGAACCTGTCCCTTGATTCTCCTGCACATTCTAGAATCTGCTGGTAATTATCTTTAATTCAACGACGATTTCCTTTGAACTTGAAACAGCTTGGAACAAGCTCTTCCCTTCAAACACACGTGATCAGCTGAAGAGAAAGATCATGGTTACTTTTAGCCAGATTTTAGTTGATTTTTTTTAATACATCAGGAACTTTAAATTTTTGCAGACCTCAAATGCAAATTCATGCCCTCAGTGTCCACTGGGTGACAGACCTGTCATAGCCCACTCATGGTTTTTTTCTTTTTCTTTTTGTATTTGGTAGAATTAACGAGAGTCAAATGATTTTCATAATTCAGTAGCATCCTTCCCTGAACCTCACCTGCCTGTTGCATAAGTCTGATTAACAGTACTTATGTTAGATTAAACAGGACAGACGAGAGGCTCCATAGGACACGATTGTTAGGTAATTGTGGAAGGACACACAGGTCTAAGCTAATTTGATACTGATAGACATTGCATGGCTGTAATATCAGTATTTTGTTGTTGTTGTTGTTGTTTTGAGGTAAGGAGTCGCTCTAGCCCGGGCTGACCTGGAATTCACTCTGTAGTCTCAAACTGGCCTTGAACTCACAGCAATCCTCCTGCCTCTGCCTCCTGAGTGCTGGGATTAAAGGCTTGAAGAGACTTTTTCAAGTTTAGGGAGACTTTTTTTTAAATAATTTTTTAGGGGGGAGAGTTTACAAGGTAATTAAAAATATTTTTATTTATTTGCAATGAGAGAGAGAGAGAGAGAGAGAGAGAGAGAGAGAGAGAGAGAGAGAGAGAAGGGCATGCCAGGGCCTTCCACCCCTGCAAGCTAACTCCAGACATATGTGTCTCTTTGTGTGCCCGGCTTTATATAATGTACATGGGAATCGAACCCAGGTCTTCAGGCTTTACAAGCAAGTGCCTTTAACTGCTGAGCCATCTCTCCAGCCCTAGAGAGACTTTATTTGAATAAGAGAAGGAAAGGGGGGAGAGGATAAAGCCCCCCCCCAGAAGGTCCCAAACTGGGATCATTTATAGCTTCCAAATGGGGGATGAGGTCATCAGCCCTGATGCCAAGTTTCAGAGCTGAGCTAATGGACCAACACAATGCCAAGTTCAGGTTTAATCCTAAAGAGACCCTGAATCCTTAGCTAGGCTCCTGAAACTATAGAAGGTTCTTTCATGGACCATTGAGGCCCATGCTGGGATGTAATGGATGCTATCCTAGCCTGCATGTGAGTTTAGCACCTGCTCCTGGCCTTCTTACCTAGAAGAATATTTGCAAATAAAATCAGGCCTACCCGCTCTCCTCATTTAAATTCTGAAAGGTTTTTCCATTCCACTTGGAATGAGACCCAAACTCCTTCCCTTCGTGCCCTGTAATAGTGCTTAAATTGAACTACCTGTTCACTGGGGAATCTGACATTCTAGAATGTTCTTCCCAGCTCTGACCACTTAGACTTTCTTCCTTTTCTGACCCCCATCCCTGCCTTGAAATGTAATTTGGGATACTGAGTTGTGGCAATCATTTTGTGGTCTTAAGGCGACATGTCTGGATATGAGAGGACCAATTAAAAACAAAATTAAAACAAAATCCTAGACCAATGCCAGAAAAAGCCTACAGTCAGATAGTTTATTAGGTGAGAAAAATAAAAGCATATTTATCCAAACCATTTGTATTTGAAGTTGAAAACACTCCGAACTGAGAAAAAAATACATATAACAGCATAAATATAATTTCCTGATTTATTTCTGGTTTTAGATAGTTTCTTAATTTATTATCTGAGAGAGACCGATGGAGAGAGAGAATGGCTAGCCAGGCCCTCCAGCCACTGCAAATGAACTCCAGATGTATATCTGGCTTTATGTGGGTACTGGAGAATTGAACCCGGGTCCTTAGGCTTTGCAGGCAAGCACTTTAACTGCTGAGCCATCTTTCCAGACCTTTTTCTGTTTTTGTAACTATGATCAAAATGGTGATAGTCTATTTACCAAGAGTACCAAGAGTTACCTACCTAATTCCAATTCTGGGAATTACAGGTTTGCTGAGAACTGTCTAAGTTTATTCCTTAATGAGTGTAGTGATAATTTTTTTAAATGAAACCTAATAGTTTGGACCTTTCTGTGAAATGAAAAAGACCACTATTAAGGCTTGGATGTGTATGAAATGGCATCACCATTTTCCGACTTGTGTTTGAACCCTTAGATCCCCAGTTGCTGGCCCTTGGGGGAGCTAGTGAAATCATGGAGACATGTCTTCTAACTAGGAGAGTGGGTTGCATGAAAGTTCTATCTGCCCTGCTTCTAGCCTGAGTTCTCAGTGCTTAGATCCACGAGCCTTGAAATCCCTGTTGTTAGGATTCCCACCTTTCAGATGAAGGGCTTAAAGCTAAATATTTATTTATTAGCAAACACACACATACAGAACACACAGAGAGAATGGGTGCACCAGGGCCCACAGTTGCTACAAACAAACCCCAGATGCATGTGCCACTTTGTGCATCTGGCTTTATGTGGAGACTGGGGAATTGAACCTGGGTCATTAGGATCTGCAGGCAAGCGCCTTAACCACTGAGCCATCTCTCTAGCTCATGAAGGACTTTTAATACCTTTTGTCTGAGTAAATCCTTCCTCCCTTACGTTACCTCTGCCTCTGTTTTGTTAATGCACTGGAGAAAGTATCTGGTACCGTTATGAAACCTCAGGTAGTATTCTGTATCTTGTAACAAAAGTCTATTCAGAGAAAAATAAATAATGTGTCTCATGATATGAACATATACTAAGAAGTAACACTATCCATTCTCTTGCCCCTATACTCCTTCCTCTCTCTCTCTCTCTCTCTCTCTCTCTCTCTCTCTCTCTCCAAATATATCATATTTGTTGCTGCTTGGCTTTCAAGGTAGGGTCTTGCTCTAGCCCAAGCTGACCTGAAATTCACTCTGTAGTCTCAGGGTGGCCTGGAACTCATGGTGATCCTCCTACCTCTGCCACCATGCCTTGCTTAAATATTTTTATTTATTAGCAAGGAGAGAGAGAGATAGAGAGAGAAAGAGAGAGAGACCTCTAGCTACTGCAAACAAACTCCAGATGCATGTGCCACTTTGTGCATCTGGCTTTACATGGGCACTGGGGAATCGAACCCAGGTCGTTAAGCTTTGCAGGCAATTGCCTTAACTGCTGAGCCATCTCTCCAGCCCTCCCCTGTTTTTATGTTAGATTAGGATCTTAGAGAGAGGAAAATTAGGTAATTGGTTGCCTTCCCCTTATTCTTCTAAGATCAAAACAGGATTTATTTGCCCAGTGTGTGGTGATGAAATCACAGTGTTATTCTTCTATACAAAAGAGAAATTCTCAGAGACTGGCTCAAATGTCTGCTAAAACAAAGACTTGGAACAAGCTTTCTACACCCTGTTTCCCTCTTCTTTTTGTTGTTTTTGTTTTGAGTTTGTTTTGTCACTGATGATGATTTCATCAGGCTGGAGACAAGGAAAAATATACTAGTTCATATATTTGCAGGCTGGGTATGAAAGCAGAAAGGCAGTCTTATTTTATGTTTATTATTATTCATAAGCCTGAAGCAGATCTGTGAATGGATATAGCAATAAAAACATTCAATTTATTAATATAATAAATATTGGGGACTCAGGGACATTTAATGACTAAAGCCTATGATGAGAGAAATACCAAACACGAAACTGTTCAAATAAAGGATGTAAGGCCTGATCAAATTTCTGGTGTCTAATAAACAATTCTTGAATTTTAAGAAAAGCAGAAATTATAATTTTCTTTAGTGTTTATTGTATTCTTTCTTTCTTTCCTTCCTCCCTTCATTTTCTTTCCCTTTCTTCTTTCTTTCTCTCCTTCCTTCCCTCCCTCCCTCCTTCTCTCTCTTTCTTTCTTCTTTCCTTCCTTCCCTCTCTCTTTCCTTCCTTCCTTCTCTTCTTTCTTTCTTTCCTTCTCTTCTTTCTTTCTTTCCTTCTCTGTCTCTTTCTTTTTTCTCTTGCTCTTTCTTTCCTTCCTTCCTTCCTTCCTTCCTTCCTTCCTTCCTTCCTTCCTTCCTTCCTTCCTTCCTTCCTTCCTTTCTTTCTTTCTTTCTTTCTTTCTTTCTTTCTTTCTTTCTTTCTTTCTTTCTTTCTTTCTTTCTTTCTTTCTTCTTTCTTAACAGAGAGAAAAACAAGAAACAGAGAAAGAATGGACACATCAGGGCCTCTGGCCTATGCAATCAAGCTCCAGACCCATGCACCACTTTGTGCATCTGGCTTTCCATGGGTACCAGGGAATCAAACCTGGGTCTTTAGGCTTTGCAGGCAAGCGCCTTAACCGCTGTACCATCTCTCCAGCCCCTCTTTTTTCTTATGTTACCTTACCACGGATGGCCTTAGCCATCTACTCACAAAAAACATACACCAAAAGCGTGCACACTTTAATGTTTTTCTGCTCATACTATTTCCTTCCCATCAAAGAAGCAGACTTCCATTCACTCATCTCAAGTTCATGAGCAAGGGAGAGAGGAGAGAGCATCAGGAGAGGTAGGAAGAGGAGAGAAAATTCTATTTAGGGAGGTATGATTGTCTAAACGTTTATTTGTGACATTTATTCTCCAGTGCCTGCCCCGAAGCCTCTATTAGCCCTGGGATCTTACAAGGGTAGGAGAGAGATGAACCCCAAAAATCCCTGTAGGGTGTGCGCAAATTAATTTCTGTATCACTTACACAGCCATCTGTGGCTAGCATTTCTGGGATTATGCCAATGGGCTATTTTCTTTTCTTGGTTCCCCATCAAATTACCATTCATCCAAGGACCTTCAAAAACTTCTCTGCAAGCCTAGAGAGATGGCTCAGCAGTTAAAGGCATTTTCTCGCAAAGCTTAATGGCCCGGGTTCAATTCCCCAGTACTCCTTCCTGTAAAGCCAGATGCACAAAGTGGAGCATGCATCTGGAGTTTGTTTATGGTGTCAGAAGCCCTGACATACCCATTCTCTCTCGTTCTCTCCCTCTCTCTTTCATTAAAAATAAATAAAAATATTTAAAAAAATAATCTTGAACTCTGAGATCGTGTTGGAATATTTTATTAAATGAATGCATAAGAGAGTTTCTAACAAGTCGATGCCAAGAGTAAATTTCCCAGTTTTCATTTCGATCATTTTCTTTAAAATAATTTAGAAAAAAAATTCACTCCTTTCAGTGATAGCTGATGATATAGCAGCGGTTACTGTGGCTCCTTCCTTCTTTTCTCCCTCCCTCTATTCCTCCCTTCATCCTTTGTTTTACTAGAAACAAACCAGCAAAGCAAAGATACATGAACAACAGAAGTCCTTGGAGTTCATGGCACATATTTTGTGGAATATTTATCCAGTAACTAATCCATTCATCCCTTTTCTAGAAATATTCAATGAAACTATATCAGTGAATCCTCCTCTACAAGCTTTCAACTGATTAAAAAGAAAGAAAAAAATACCCTTTTACTTATTATTATATCCTGAAATTGGCAAAACCACTCAGTGTACTGACCGGAGCAATAATATAACATCAAAACTGTTTTCAACAATATTAGGAGTTAACAGCAATAGGGAGGGATGGAACCCATTTAAGGTACGAGGTCCGTTTATGTAAGAAGAAGGAATATCAAGTCATAAAGTACAAGGATGAGAAGCAAGAAATGTTTTTACAAGGAAAGAGAGAGAATAGGCGCACCAGGGCCTCCAGCCACTGCAAATGAACTCCAGATGCATGCGCCACTTTGTGCATCTGGCTTTACGTGGGGACTGGGGAATCAAACTCAGGTTGTTAGAGGTATAGGCAAGTGCCTTATCCTCTGGGCCGTCTCTCCAGCCTGGAAAGAATCGTTTTACTTTTTAAAAAAATCAGAAAATGACCAGTCACTATTGATGGGGAAGCTATTTAAGTTGAACCATAAAAAGATGTCATTTCTGGAGGTCACATGTTAACAGCACATCAACATAAGCTGCTCCTTGTGATTTCTGGATGTCACATGAGCCGGGACTGTATCTCTAATGTCATCAACACCTATTTCTGACCTACAGGCACCAAAATAAGTGTGACACCAGGCATGGTGCTGAATGCCTTTAATCCCAGCATTCGGGAGGCAGAGGTAGGAGGATCTCTGTGGGTCCAAGGCCAGCCTGAGACTACAGAGTGAATTCCAGGTTAACCTGGGCTAGAGCGAGACCCTGACTCAAAAAACAAAAAATTATAAAAAATAAAAATAAAAACAAAACAGACACGTGGCACATGCCCGTTGAGAGCTGAACGCATTTGACAGCATACCTCTGACCTCACGCACTTCGAAAGGCTGGCACACACTCTGCACCCAGGACTGCCATCCATCTGTGCCTTTCACAAAGGGTCCCAGCCAACAGGTGACGAGGAAATGAAGACCCTTATATCTCAAGGTCTGTTCAAGGAGGAGTGTTTTTTTCTAATCAATCTGCCATGGTTGGGGAGAGTAACATCATACTAAGGCGGGAGGAACTGGGCTGAATACTAGGCTATCCACAATTCCTTACCCCAAGGACTGACTGCCCACGGAGGAGGATATCCAGCTGATTGGGGATAGGGAAGAGGGGCATTGGGGAACTGGGGATAACAACTCATTATGTTGTATAATGTATAATATATACAATATAATATAATTATGTTGTAATAATGTATCTCATGGGCTGGAGAGATGGCTCAGCGGTTAAGGCACTTGCCTCCAGTGCCTAAGGCCCTGGGTTCAATTCCCCAGGACCCATATAAGCCAGACACACAAGGCGGTGGCCCTGGTGCACTCTCTCTCTCTCTCTCTCTCTCTCTCTCTCTCTCTCTGTATCTCTGCTTGAAAATGAATAAATAAAAATAAAATATTTTAAAATAATGTTTCTCATTATGGAAAATAATAAAAAAATAACAAAAAAATAAGTTTTGGTTCAGAGAATCAGAACATTTCTAATGGTCCTGATAGCTATTGTATAATTGCCTTCCAAAGTCCAAACGCACAATGTTAAATGGCCCGTCAGGAGCTGAGCCTTTTAAAAGAATCACAAATCACACGTACATCTTCATACTGCCCTAGATGCCTTCAAAGTTTGTAAGTTTTCTCTTTTTTTAAAATAATATTTTATCTATTTACTTTGCAAGCAGAGAGAGAGAATGGGTGCACCAGGCCTCTAGCCGCTACAAACGAACTCCAGATGCATGCACCACCTTGTGCATCTGGCTTTATGTGGGCACTGGGGAATCAAACTTGGATCCTTAGGTTTTGCAGGCAAGTGCCTTAACCACTGGGCAATCTCTCCAGCCCTAGTTACTTTTCTTATCACTGTGCACAAATACCTGAGAGAAAGAGGGAGAATTTATTTGGGCTTAGAGGGTTCAATCAGTCCATGGTTGCTTGGCCCCAACCAAGGTCCCTTCCCTTAAGTCAGAGCCCACGGGATCTGAGGAAATGCCATTCCAGACATGTGGAGAGAGGTATGCTTGCCATTTTCCTAGGCCTTCTTTCTTTCTTTCTTTCTTTCTTTCTTTCTTTCTTTCTTTCTTTCTTTCTTTCTTTCTTTCTTTCTTTCTTTCTTCCTTCCTTCTTCCTTCCTTCCTTCCTTCTTTCTTCCTTCCTTCCTTCCTTCTTTCTTTCTTTCTTTTTTCCTTCCTTCCTTCCCTCCCTCCCTCCCTCTCTCTCTTTCTTTCTTTCTTTCTTTTTTTTTCTTTTTGGTTTTTGAGGTAGGGTTTCCCTCTAGCCCAGGCTAACCTGGAATTCACTCTGTAGTCTCAGGCAGACCTGGAACTCATGGTGATCCTCCTGCCTCTGCCTCCTGCGAGCTGGGATTAAAGGCATGAGCCACCATGACCAGCTTCCTAGGCATTTCTTAATCCAGTTTAGAAATCAAAATTGACCATCACACCTACTTTTCAACTGTAATAAAAAAAAATAGACTAATGGTCTTAACCAGCAGTGGACCATGACATCTTTACATCTGGCCAGCCAGCCAAATATGCCAACTGGTGCAATGGTGGCATGTCTGTTATGGGGGAACCAGATGCTCTCTGATTGGGATCATGGTAGGGAATTCCTGCCTGGTACTGAAAATCAAAAGCCTATGACTGGGAGGTCATGAGCCCTAAGGGAGAAGTTACCACCCTTGTCTGGCTAAATGGATAGATTATGTCCACCAAGCTGCCCTCTAAACACTTATGTTTATACCCATATATGAATGCTTCCCTCACTTTTGATTAGAGAAGCCTCTCTTTTCAGGTGGCGGTGACCACCGGGGTGACTCAAATCTCACCATAGTGCTGAGAAGAAGTGACAGTGGGGTGCTCGGCACTCAGTGAGACATCTCTGTCCCACCCTCCAGGCTCAGGGACCATTGAGGACGAGGAGGAGGAAAGAACGCAAGAGCCAAAGGAAGGGAGGAGTGCTCACAACCCTGTCTTCCAGACACACAGTGACCTTGACATTCATGACCTCCCAGTGGCTGATGTACCTACACGAGACCTGCGTCAGAGGAGGGAAATGATGACATCAGAAGAGAGGAGAGACAGCTGGAAAGAAGAAGGGGTTCAGTGGAGGGGTGAATTCTGGAGGGGGGGAGGGGAGGATGATGGGAGGGGACCAAAATCATGACATATTGCCTACATGTATGGAATTTGTCAGACCAAAGAATCAGAGTCAAAGAATCAATAATATTTGTCAAAATAAATCCACCCACTGCCCACATCATTCTAGACTCACATGGACAAATATCTTTCAATTTGTTTTATAAAAGGTATAAATTTAAATTTCAAAGATTAGTCTCCTCTTGGTTGTTAGAAGCATGGCTTGAGGTGGTAATTTTACCTCGAAAGCCTTGTTTGAGTTAAAGGAGCTATAAAAATGCAGGGTTCCAAGCAGATGCCATTAATACGATTCTTTTTATACGCAGGCTCTTTTGGGCTTTCTTATACATATTATTAGTCAGATCAGTAGTAGATTTATTCATGACTTCCCAGCTAACATGTCTAGTTTTCTTTATCTGTCTTGCAAAATAACCCCATGAATATAAACGCACACAAATGAGCTAAATACATCGGAGATACAGGACATGAATAAATTTTCATTTATTTGTCAATGGGGATTCGGTTCATTCTAATGAGTCATAGAGCTTGGAATAGTGTAGGAGTGACTTCTCTTTCCCCACAATCCTGAATTGGCTCTGTGTGAGAAATAGCTCCTGGAGCCGCTCTGAAAATGTCACTTCTGTGTTATTCCTATTTACATCCATACTGGGACCAGGTATGGTGGTGCTTGACTTTAATCCCAGCACTCGGGAGGCAGAGGCAGGAGGATCGCTGTGAGTTCGAGGCCAGCCTGAGACTACGGAGTGAATTCCAGGTCAGCCTGAGCTAGAGCTACCCCAAATAACCAAAAATAAAAATAAAAAATAAAAACCATACTGGGAAGTCTATTGGTGCTCCATATAGGGATAGGAGGGAGTATGACCATTAAAAATATAGACAAGGGGGCTGGAGAGATTGCTCAGTGGTTAAGGCACTTGCCTGCAAAGCCTTAGGACTCAAGTTCGATTCGCCAGTACCCACATAAAGCCAGATGCACAAAGTGGCACATGCATCTGAAGTCCAATTGCAGGATGGGGAGGCCCTGGTGTGCCCTTTCTCTCTCTCTCTCTCTCTCTCTGTCTTTCTTCTATCCCTCTGAATGCAAATGAACAAATAAAGTGTTATTTTTTAGTATATAGAAAAGGAGTCAGAAAACTCCTGTATCAAAGGGCAGAGTCAAAATGGCTTTTGGGGGGGGGATTTGCTTGTTTGAAACAAAAATCTCAATATGTAGCTCAGTCTGTGTGGACTCTAGCTACACACCACCATCCCTGGTTTTGAAGCTAAATATTTTAGATGTTGGGGACTAGATAGTCTCTTCCACAAATGTTTAACTCATGCTATAGCCTGAAAGAAGCCACGGAAAATATGTAAACAAATATTTTCATGCTGTCATTCTATCTTTTCAACCACTTCATAATGCAATGATTGTTTTTTGTTTGTTTTGTTTTACAAGGGAGGGTCTCGCTCTAGCCCAGGCTGACCTGGAATTCACTATGTTGTCTCAGACTGGCCTTGACCTCACGGTGATTCTCCTGCCTCTGCCTCCCAAGTGCTGGGATTAAAGGTATGGGACACCACCCCCTGCTAAAATGATTATTTTTAATTCATGGGTTTTAAAGCTTAGGTGCTCCGTTTGATAATTCCAGTGAGGGACAAGGGACTGGTTTTGGGGTCTCCCTCACTGCTCAGGGGTCCACACAGGAGAGAGGATGGATGACACACTTCAGATTAATGCAGTTCTCATGAGTCAGTGATGCAGTTAGCTTTCTAGTTGCTGCGCAGGAAGAACCCAAGCAAAAGCGGCTTGTGGAGGAATGGGTTTATTTGGCTTATGGACTCCAGGGGAGACTCCATCCTGTCAGGGAAAACGATGGCATGAGCAGAGGGTGGACATCACCTCTGCCACAGCACTGCAAACAGCGGCAGGAAGGTGTGCCAAACACTGGCAAGGGGAAGCTGACTTATAACCCCCATAAGCCTCCCCCCAACAACACAGCTCCAGCGAGGTTGTAAAACCCAAACTGCCATCAGCTGAGGATCGATCTATCAGAACACATTCAATTGTTTGTGGGGGACACCTGGATCAAACCATGACAGTCAGGAATCCAGGAACACACACACACACACACAGCCTTATGCAAGAAGAGACACCCAAAGGGGGAGCCTTCTCCCCATCTGAAGGCCTGGATTTTCACAGGCCACCACATTCTGGAAGCCAGACAGACTCTCCCTCCAATGACAGCCACTAGGTACCTTTCAGCTTTTTTCCCTCTCACTGAGGTGTGACACTGAGCATGCAATGTTATTTGCACTTTGAGATTGCAGCCAGAGCCTGATGCAAAGTAGATAATGCGTGTTCCCTGAATCCCAGGCCTCACCGAGGCGTTCTGAAGTCTTTCCTATTTTTGATGCTTTATGCTAAGCTCATTGCTCTCATATTTACAGAACACAGTAGTTGATACAGTGTGTATCTTTGTATTACTCGAAACTCTCGTGTGTCACTGAGAATGTACGATCGTTGTGCAGCTCCTCTGAACCATCTTGTCGAGAAGAGTAACTTAGCCTGAGTTGGAGGAGCTCAGGAAAAAGAAGGGTTGAACCAAATAAGTGAAACTAAAGAAGGCACAAGGGCTGCAGAGCTGGCTCAGTGCTTAAAGATGCTCCCTTGCAAAGCAAGACAGCCCCAGGTTCGATTCCCCAGTCCCCACGTAAAGCCAGATACACAGAGTGGCGCATGCATCTGGAGTTCATATACAGTGGCAAGAAGCCCTGGCATACCCATTCCTCCCACCCCTCTACTTGTAAATAAAAATATGTTTTTAAAAAATAGAAGGCACAGGGCTGGAGAGATTGCTCAGCGGTTAAGGTGCTTGCCTGCAAAGCCTAACGACCCAGGTTTGATTCGCCAGTACCCACATAAAGAGTGGTGCATGCATCTGGAGTTCATTTTTAGTGGCTGGTGTGCCCATTCTCTCTCTCTCTCTTTCTCTTGGTCTATAGCTCTCTGCTTGCAAATAAATAAATTATATGTATGTATATATATATTTTAAAGGCACAAATGAAGGAGCTATCTTGTTTGGTTTCCGAGATTAGAGGAAACATCAAACTGAGGTCCCCAAAGAATAAAGTGTGCTCTAGAGAAAGCTGCTGTGAACTTAATGCTTGAATAAAACCTCAAATCACAGGCAAGTTTAGATGAAGTCACTGCTTAGCCCAGTGTGGTGGAGCACTCCTTTAGTCCCAGCACTCAGGACGCAGAGGCAGGAGGATCACCTTGAGTTCAAGGCCAGCCTGAGACTACAAAGTGAATTCCAGGTCAGCCTGGGCTAGAGTGAGACCCTACCTAAAAAAACAAAACAAAACAAAAAACCCTCCCTTTTAGATGACTCAGAAAGAAAATTTTTATACATGTACACGACCATATGTATGTGCATGTGCACATGAAACGAAATGATATGAAGTATATTCAGATGGCTGATAAAATAGCTGAATATTAGGAAGCTTTTCCTTTTCCCTAAGGTTTCCTGCCAAGATTTCTTATTCAATAACGTCTTACTCAATAACATCTGTATTCCCGATACGAAGGCCTTAAAAACTTTTCAACTTATCACTTAGAAGATTAAGCATTTGATACTTATATCACTAGAACGTCCCTGACCAAGGCAAGTCCCACATGGTCAGAAAAATTTTATTTTAGAAGGGTTTCAAAACTAGAGATTTTCCTGGCTCATGGGGTTGTATGGTACAAGCTTTGAGTTCATAATAGGAATCTGTAAATATTGACACGATTGGTTTCTGAAATTGTTGGCGAGTGTCTACATCTGATATAAAATAAAAATACACCAGCCAGAACAACTAAGAGGCAGCTAAAATACTCATATCTATATTATTTTTCTCTCTTTTTAATATTTTATCTATTTATTTCTTCATTTTTTATTTGAGAGAGTGAGAGAAAGAAACAGATAAAGAGAGAGAATGGGTGTGCCAGGGCTTCCAGCCACTGTAAACTCCAAACGCATGTACCACCTTGTGCATCTGGATTTACGTGGGTCCTGGGGAATCAAACTCAGGTCCTTCTGCTTTGTAGGCAAGTGCCTTAACCACTGAGCAGTCTTTCCAGCCCTCTTTTGTTTAGTAAAATCATTTTTTAAAATTTCTTTGCAAGCAAAGAAAGGCAGAGGAGAGAGAGAAAGAGAGAGAGAGAGAGCATGTCAGGGCCTCCAGCTATTGCAAATATACTTCACTTTGTGCATCTAGCTTTATATAGTTCTTGGGAATCGAACTCAGGTCATTAGGCTTTGCAGGCAGGTGCCTCTGATGTGTATTTTAAATCTGTGTGCCTATATATGGACAGAAATCTCTCTCTCTCTCTCTCTCTCTCTCTCACACACACACACACACACACACACACACACACACACACACACAATTTCTGGACTAGCTTGCTTTAGGACCATACCGTGGAAACAGAAAAAATATTGTCCAAATCAACCATGTGATTGTAGAGCCAAAAATCTCCTCCCGGAACATACTAGAAATTCAGGTGGGAAATCTAATTACTCAGGCTGCTTGAATCAAACTCACTATTTTCCACAAACCATGATGTTGCAAAATGGAATTATGAGTTTCACCCATGCAACGCAAGTATATGATACACACTCCCTTCAGAACCAGGAGCTTATTCTTAGAAGCCCTTAGGAGAAAACCAAATCCTCAAACCACTCACAACGAGGCCAATTGTTACATCGTCAAGGATCAATGAACTGCTGAAGACATTGACCTTGAATAGCCCGATAGAGCTGAGGTGATGGAAAAAATGCCGGGCTGGCAGGCAATGCAAACATTCTCATTTTAGCTTTCACTTAGCTGCGGACGTCCTTTGTGACTTTTGCTCTATCACTGAATCCTCACTGCCTCGGTTTCCTCATCTATGAGACCATATTTTCAAGATTGACCCACCCTTTCTGACTTAGTATTTGACAAGTCTATTTTATCTCCAATCCCTCCTTTAAACTAGTATCCAAGTTGATCAGCTGAACATTTAAGTCTACCTTCCTGAGGTTAGTAGCCACTGGGTCTGTATTCGAATTATGACCATCATCTCCATCTTGATTTTATCTTTATTTTGGTCTGTTACTGAAAGCACACAATGCCCCATCCCGTTCTGTTTTCTGTGCTCTTTCAACATAGTCTCCTTTGCTTTTTTTCTCTCCTTCTCAGCAGCTGAGTTTTTTTCTATCTTCTAGTATTTTTCCAGAGCCATCTATACAAACGTTATTTCTTTATAAGCTATAAGTTCCCACGGGTCAGAGGATAGGTGTTCTGCAAGCTGGTATTTGTTTATGTCCTGTCCAGCAAGGCCTAATCCAAAATATTTCCTTGAGAATGAACGGTGATTCCTATCTTTGTAATAGAAAAGACCAAAAGGTCTGTTTTACATCAAGCAATGGTACACTCTGTTAAAAATCAAAAATGAGGGCTGGAGAGATGGCTCAGCAGTTTAGGCACTTGCCTGCAAAGCCTTAGAACCCAGGTTCGATTCCCCAGCACCCACATAAAGCCTGATGCACAAAGTGCTTCATGCATCTGAAGTTTGTTTACAGTAGCTAGAGACCTTGGAGTGTCCATTTTATGTCTTCTCCTCTCTCTCAAATAAATAAAATCAAGTAAATAAAAAGCGAGTCTTCCTTAACTGAAATCTTTGTGGGGATGGTTGTTTTGCAAAAGAGGGAGAAACAAGTTACATTTCAGATCAAAATAATTGGTTTATATCTCTTAAAACACAGGCTCACTGGAGAGCATACTTTTCAAACAAGCATGATTTAGTTAAACAAAATAACCATTATTAAATTAACTTCTTATAATCTCGGCAGCCACTCCCAATAGATTATATTATCAAATGTCCCCCAAGTCTAATGGTTGGAATGAGATTAAATATTTTCTAAGTTGGAACAAACCTTATAGTCACCAGTGAAACATGACAGAATTTATTTTTGTTGAATACCCAAGAAAATTATCTTCTATGTGAGTTGGGCTGTTCTAGTTCCCATGCAAAGGCAGGGAAAATTTTTATTTTGAAATTCAAAAAAAAAAAGCAGAAAAAAAACCACTCCATTTAATTTTAACCAAGGTCTAGGCTCTGCCTTTAAAGAAACACATACATTCTCCCTCAAGGAAGCAAAAATCAGCAGAATGTGTCACACGTCACCTACACACCTTAATATATATTCACTCAGTTTCCTGACTTTTACAAAATACGATTTCAAATCATTTTCTTTCCATCTTTCCTGGGTCTGATTTTATGTATCCATTTTTATCACAGGAAAAGGCATTAGACATGAAAATACATCAGGTAAAATTGGAGAATGAAATCGTGCGATCCCTTTTAAAAATGCAGAAAATTTGTTGTGCAAAATTTCTCAAAGCAAGAGTAGAAAGTGAGGAGCTTATAAGTGAGGAACCACCAGGAACTGAGTTCCAATCTCAGGCGTCGCAGTTTTGCATGGGAGTGTGAAATTTGCTCAGTCGGATTTAGCAATGAATAACACAGACACATCTCATTTTCAGGGGTAAACTTGGAGACTTTCAGTGAAAAATAGTACAGTGGAATCCAGGTCTAAACATATATATATATATATATATATATATATATATATACACACACACACACATATATATATATAAACATACAAAAATTCAAATACATTTAACACACATAAACTCGGTATGGAAGCTTACACACCAATCATC
Source organism: Zapus hudsonius (assembly GCA_004024765.1). Taxonomy (NCBI): domain Eukaryota; kingdom Metazoa; phylum Chordata; class Mammalia; order Rodentia; family Dipodidae; genus Zapus; species Zapus hudsonius. Next base: position 20,465 of record PVHP010013697.1, read on the forward strand.
TAAAAGAGAAAAGGATATTAACATTTAAATAATATAGAAAGCTCAATCATTCCATTGGTTGAAGGAATTGGTTTGCAGAGTTACATCCCAGCCTCTGTCCACACTCAACCTTTTCTGGAACTTGAAATGCTTTCTTGCTTCCTATTTTGGTCTCTTATTGGTCATTCTGTGTATGTATATGGAAACTGGTGTGACCTTAAGAACACAAGTCCTATGCTGTGAATCAGAAGTGCATCCCATAATATTAAGGACACTTGGTCCCAAGTTTATGAGGCCTACTTCAATGGCTGCAAAGCCTTTCCGAGGTCTGGTTAGCAGAAGTACATCACTAAGGAAAACCTGTGAAAGGTAGACCTGTTCCTGGTCCCAACCTACTATTAACTAAATTACTATTATGATTTTCTTGAGGTCAGGTTTCTCTCTAGCCCAGGCTGACCTGGAATTCACTCTGTAGTTTCAGGCTGGCCTCGAACTCACAGCCATCCTCCTGCCTCCCCAGTGCTGGGATTAAAGGTGTGTGCACCACCACACCCTGCTAGATCCCTATTTGAGTAAGACACTTAGTAATTTAAGAGGGTTTGAAGCTCACCCTACTGGTCTTATAAAAATGAGATGCTAATATTTTTCCTCACATGTTGAGAGACTTGATAAGGATGCCTTGTTTAATAGCTACGAGTTTGAGAAGTTTCAGAGGGCAGTAAAGTTATGTAGAATAGCTACAAAATGATATCACACTTTATTTGGCATTTTGAGCCATTGGGCCTCAGAGGACTTGTTAAAATGTATCATATTAGAGAGATGTTAATAAGGCAAGATCAGGGAATACGCATATTTTAATGCTCTTTTTTTTTTTAAAAAAAATGGGTAATTAGAGGAGGAAAAAGATCAGGAAATGAGGTGTCAATATGAAAATTCACTTAGGATAAGGAAAATCCCTCAAACAACAAAAAGCAGCAAAGGTCGCCTAACACAAATATGACAAAATCCAGAAAAATGAATCTAATGGCTTGACTCATCAACAGCCTGACGCAGCCTTCACTCTGCCAGGGACTGGTTTCTAGATGTTTCCCTGTCTTCTTCCCTCCCCATGGTGCTCAGGGCTCTGAGGCAGAGTGTGGGAGAAGGATCACACACATGAAGTGTGTGATCCACCGCACAGCCTGTAAGTCACCTTAGAAAGGGTAGCTTTGCCAGGCTCAACTGAACACATAATGTTCTCAGTGGAACCCCTACCTTGGGATGATCCCTCAAGGGCCTGAGGTCACATTCCTGAAAGTAGGGCAGAAATCAAATGAAAATGGAAGATAACATCAAAATAAACCCGTGTGTGTGTATACATATATGTGTGTGTGCGTGCATGTGTGTGTATATATGTGTGTGTATACATATGTGTATATGTGTGTGTTGCAGTCAGCATTCTAGTTGCTGCACAGAAAGAAGCCAAGCAAAAGCAGCTTGTGGAGGAATGGGTTTATTTGGCTTACGGACTCCAGGGGAGACTCCATCCTGGCAGGAAAACGATGGCATGAGCAGAGGGTGGACATCACCTCCGCCACAGCACTGCAAACAGAGGCAGGAAGGCGTGCCAAACACTGGCAAGGGGAAGCTGGTTTATAATCCCCATAAGCCCGCCCCCGACAATACAGCTCCAGCGAGGTTGGAAAACCCAAACTGCCATCAGCTGGGGATCAATTACCCAGAACACATCATTTGTTTGTGGGGGACACTGGAATCAAACCATGACAGCGTGTATATATGTGTGTGTGTATATATGTGTGTATGTGTGTATATATGTGTTATGTGTATATATGTGTCTGTATATATGTGTGTATACATATACATGTATATGTGTATATATATATATATTTGTGTATATGTGTATATATGTGTGTGCATATATATGTATATGTATATGTATATATGTATATGTACATATATAATACTGGAGATTAAACCCAGGACCTTATACATGTTAGGCAAGTGCTTTACCACTAAGTTATATCCTCACCCCCTTTTTAGTTTTATTTTTTACTTTCTTTAAACTTTATCTATCTATTTATTTATCTACATATTTATTTATTTGCAAGTACAGAGAGACAGCGAGAGTGGGCAGTCCAGGGCTTCCAGCCACTTATAATCTTACTCCAGATGCACGCACCATTCTATGCATCTGGCTTTATGTGGGTATTGAACCCCAGGTCATTAGGCTTTGCAGACAAGGGCCTTAACCCCTCACTGAACCATCTTTCCAGCCTCAAATGGTGAATTTTTATTTTTATTTTATTTTATTTTTTTTTTTTTTAGGTAAGGTCTTGCACTAGCCCAGGCTGACCTGGAATTCACTATGTAGTCTCAGGGTGGCCTCGAACTCACGGCAATCTTCCTACCTCTGCTTCCCGAGTACTGGGATTAAAGGTGTGCACCACCATGCCTGGCTCAAATGGTGAATTTTAAAATAAATATTTATTTGCAAATAGAGAAATATAAAAGAGAGACAGACAGAGAGAATGGATGCACCAGAGCCTCTAGCTGCTTCAAACAAACTCGAACCCGGGTCATCAGGCTTTGCAGGCAAGTGCCTTAACTATGGAGCCATCTCTCCAGCCTCAACTGGTGGATTTTAAGACCAAGAACTGCACAGTGACTTGGCGATGTCACTGATGCAGCTAAGTTCTGGAATTTCTCCTGATGTGGGTGACCAGGGGTCCAGCAGAGACCTTGATGTGATTCCTAAGCAATTGGATGTGTCATCCATGGGCTGTTTTAATCTCGTTCCCTCCAGTGGCGCCAGAGAGCACTCTGCAGTCACTTTCGGAGCATTTTAGAAAGGTCACTGTGAGTCCTAAATCAAGGTGCTAAATAAAGGTGGGAGCCAGGCAAGGGAGGTCTCTGCCTGTCCTTCAGCAGGGGCTGGTTCCAGGAGGAAGGGTCTGCAGTCATGAACAACCTGGCACTGAGCTAAGCGCCCCAGGCAAGAGATGGCAAAGCAAACTTGGGGGCTCAGGGAAGTAGTTGAAGATGGATTTTGTGTTCCTCCCACCTGCTGAGTTCCAGTGGGTGGAATTTAAAACTCAACCAGGGGCCAGGCATGGAGACACAGGCCTTTAATCCCAGCACTTGGGAGGCAGAGGTAGGAGCACCTGCAATACAAATGTCCTGACATGAAAAAGACGGTCTCTTAAACTGGCCTGCCTGAGTTAGATCCCAGCTCTTTTCAGAAAATTGATGGCGTATCACAGTATTGTGAGCAAATAACCAGCTTATGTTTCAATTTATGTGACTATAAAATAGAATTAATTCATAAGGCTGTCATAAGAGTTAAATAAGAGCCTTGAGTTCCAGGCCACACTGAGACTACATACTGAATTCCAGGTTAGCCTGAGCTAGAGCAAGGCGCTAAAAAAAAAAAAAGTAAAAAAAGTAAAGAAAAAGGTATTTATTATCTATCTATCTATCTATCTATTATCTATCTATCATCTATCTATCAATCTATCATCTATCTATCATCTATCTATCTATCATCTATCTATCATTAATCTATGTCTATCATCTATCTGACTATCATCTGCTGCTATAAATTTCATGCTCTAACTGTTTAAAATAGATCAGAAAAGCCAGGTGTCATGGCACATACCTTTGATCCCAACACTCAGGAGGCAGAGGTAGGAGGATTGGTATTAGTTCAAGGCCTGCCTGGGACTAGAGTGAGTTCTAAGTCAGCCTGATCTAGAGTGAGACCCTAAATAAAGCAAATAAAATAAATTGATAAAAATATAACAAAAAATTAAAATCCATCAGAATGAAATCAAGAGTCCCTCAATTAGACCAAAACTTTAATGTTGGGGTACATCAAGTTAAACAATAAAGTCAGTTTCTGTAGACCTGGGGCAGGAGAAGCTAAATCCAGTTAGGAAGTGTGTCAGAAGCTGATAGAGTGATGAGAAAAAAAGAAAAAAAATGATGAAGAAGAGGCTTTGGGGAGGAATGTCGATTTTCAGTGGTGTGGTCCTCGGATCCAAATATCAGTGAGGAGGGGTTTGAACACAGACTGGAGGGGCCGGCGTTTCTGAGATGTGGATGGAGGGAAGGGGAGCAGTGCTCCTCCTAGTAGAATCAATGCTAAGTAAGGTGAGAGCACTCCCAGGAGTCAGGGAGGAGCAAAGAAGGTCATGTGCCCCACCCCCACTTCCAAGGCTGACCCTGTGGCTTTGGTGATGGGGGGAGGGGGAACCTTATTTGGAAATAGGTCCATGGAAGATCTGGTTGGTTAGGCTAATGTCATAATTAGAATTAATAATTAGACTATTAGACAGCACAGTAGGTGTCCTTGGATCGAGGAGAGATTTGGACACAGATGATGTCATATTCGAATCGGGTAATAATACAACATGGATCGTGTCCTTCTACAGAGAGGAGATTTGGACACAGAGACAGACATGCACGCATGGGACAGGCCACATGAGGACTGCATCACTTGTCCCTAGCAAAGGCTCCCAGAGGCCACCAGGCTACAGAGAGGGAAGGAATAGAGGGTGGGTCTTAGAAGCCATGACCCCATCATGAGGAGGTGGCCTGTGTGATCTGATGATGATGAAGTTCTCTGGTTCAACTTCAGGGAAGTCTCAGGAAACAGGAGGCAAACGGAGGTAGGCTGAGAAGGGTCCATCAGGGACAGAGGAGAGACATCAGAAGAGAAGGTTACAACTAAAACACTATGGTCAGTTTGATTTTGTAAGGAGACCCCTCTCCAGATCCAAGGCGAACTCTAAAGAGGGAAATTAAATCCACCAGCATCTTTAAGAATGGAGAGATGGCTCAGCAGTTAAAGGCTTGCAAAGCTTAATGGCCCAGGTTCGATTCCCCAGCACCCACGTTAAGCCAGATGCTTAAAGTGGCTCATGCATCTGGAGTTTGTTTGCAGCGGCTGGGGGACCTAGCACACTCATTCTCTTTCTTTCAAGTAAATAATACATCTATTGGTTTTTTGAGGTAGGGTCTCACTCTAGCCCAGGCTGACCTGGAATTCACTCTGTAGTCCCAGGCTGGCCTCAAGCTCACAACAATCCTCCTACCTCTGCTTTCTGAGTGCTGGGATTAAAGGCATGATCTACCATGCCTGGCTTACAATAAAAATATTTTTTAGAAAACATTTAATAAAGAACACATGCTAAGTAGTCAGAACATTAAACCATCTCTTAGAAGCTGTGTGGTGTGTTGTGGTTAATGAAGTTTTAAAAGTTCCTAAAATTAAGAACTTCTTTATCCAAAGAATAAAACTGAAAAGCAAGGAGAAAACCCAGGTTTAAGTATATGGAGACTCCTCAGTTTGTACCAAATGAAACTAGCTCGAATCTTAGCTCACTAGACAGAATCATTTAAAATAATACAGCAAACCAGTGGTCATGGGATCTGTAAATAAATTGATTATCTTTATTGGCAGACAGGTTAATTTAGTCAGTGCCAGGGCCTCTAATTTCACATAATGCTGGTTGTTAAGGGTTTACTCTATTGTCCGGGAGAATGGCCTCAGGATTGTCTAGCACTTGTCCAGCCCCTGCCAGACTCTTGGGTTCCATCCCCAGCACTGAAAAGCCAAAGAAAAATGGCCTTAGACACAGGGAAGTCCTTCCGGATACCCTCATCATTTGCTTAAAAAATATATTGGGCTGGAGAGATGGCTCAGCGGTTAAGGCACTTGCCTCCAGTGCCTAAGGCCCTGGGGTTCAATTCCCCAGGACCCACATAAGCCAGACCCATGAGGTGGTGGCCCTGGTGTGCTCTCTCTCTCTCTCTCTCTCTGCTTGAAAATGAATAAATAAAATATTTTTAAAAAATATATATATATATTTATATATAGTATATATCACATATAATTTATAATATATCATACAATTATATTATTTATGATATACTCTATCATAGTATATAATCCATTTACATAATTATATTATATACAACATATTCTATAATAAAATATATAAGGCATGCTATATTATGATTATATGATATGTTTTATATTAGATATATCTTTTATTCTCTCGCCCCTTCTCCTGTTATCCTGGGACCCTCTTCAGTGGGGTTCTGGGATTTGCTGTGGGGTCATGAAGACATCAGTCAGTCCCTATGAGGTAGGGGGGCCCATGCCTCAGGGGTTTTCTACCCACTCTGTGTCTGTACCCTCATCTGAAAGGCACTTAATGAAGTGTTAACCCAGAGAGCCCAGACTGATGACTGCATTTAAGGAATCCCAGCACGAGTTATCCAAAAGCCCACAATACAAACGACCTGACACGCAGGCCTGCCTTCTTGTGTTAGAACCCAGCTCGCTACAGAAGATGATGGCCAATTACTCAATTGTGAGCAATTGACTAGCTCATGTTTCAATTTATGTGACTGTAAACTAGAATGAATGTATAAGATTGTCATAAGAGCTAAATGAGTCGATATTTACTTGCAAGGAAAGAGAGAGAGAGAGAGAGAGAGAGAGAGAGAGAGAGAGAGAGAGAGAATGGGCATGCCAGGGCTTCTAGCCACTGCAGACAAACTCCAGAAGCATGCACCACTTTGTGCATCTGGCTTTGGCTTTACCTGGGTACTGGGGAATCGAACCCTGGTCGTTAAAGCTTTGCAGACAAGTGCCTTAACCACTGAGCCATCTCTCCAGCCCACCATTCTCTATTGACAGATGAAGAAATAACCACAGAGATGCTACATGCCATCCCTACCCTCGGTCAGCTAGAAATCCAGAGCAGTTTAGAATTTGAGATCCTCTCCACACAGCCTTCCCCAAAGCCTGTGTCAGATTGCTCCGCCTGCCCTGAGTTCCTGAAATCACACTTCCCAGAATCCCTTGGGGACAGTCGCCATTGGTCCTATCCCAGGGGCCAAATGCAAAAATCAATCCTGTTGATGACTGTTTCCTTGAGAACAGCACTGTCAGACTAGAGACCAGAGAGGGGTGTCCTGGGGGTGTTTGTGAGTGGGTAGCCAGCCCTCACCTCTCCTTGGGGGCCATATGTTTCCACTGAAGAAAGCAAAAGCTACACACAAGAGATTAAGGTCATGTTCAGGAAGATCTAAGAGAAACGCCAACAGGGTTCATTGCTAAAATTTCCAGCTGTTGGTGACATCTGCTTGTTTTCCAGAAAGCTTCGATGGCGAGGAGCCTGTGACACTCAGAAGCCAACTAGGTAGACAGGTGAAGAACTTCCAAGAGAATTCTAAAAGTAGCTTGCAGATCCCTTTCAGAGCAGCTGTCATTTCACACAGACATAACAGCGCAAGAATTCCATCCGGTTCTCCGAAGCCAGCAATCTTCCCAGATGGAAATCAGGCCAGCCTGCTACCATTAATCCTGAAATTATTCTATGTTTTTCTTATTTTTTCTTTCGTCCCTGTTTACAACCAGCAAAGCACGGACAAAGGCAACACTTGATGGAAAAGTAATCATTCAAGTTGTTTGTGAATGAATGACAGACCCAACAGGTTCAGTAAACACAAATTTTATCAGCAAAACTGCTTATTCCAATCACCAGAAGAACTAGGTTTCTGAACCCATAAATGATTCTTTCGCAAGCACGCCCATTATTCTAAATTCCTATTAATTTCCCAATTCCCAGTTGGCACACTTCTATTTGCAGCTCGGTGGCACTCTGAAGGAAAGGCTAAGAATTTCATCTAGCTATGGGGGTGACTAAATGTCTGAGTGAATTAGCTACAGCTGTTACTCCGGCCTCCAAGAAACAATGACAATCCAGCCACCTTGAGAGAGAGGTCACCTTTGAAGGGAGGAAAACCTGCTAAGGGGAAAGGCTTTGTGGATCACTCGCCTTGATTTTTGAGGACAGAAAAAAAAAGCCACATAATTATTACCCAATGGAACCCAGGAGTCATTGGGTTATGAGATCCTCAAGGAAATTTGGGTGCAATAGTCAAGTACATGAAACCACAAACCAAAACAGCAAGCTGGGATCCCCAGAAAACAGACAATTCACTCTAACAGGAGGTAAAAGTTCAAGGTCATTTTGGGCTACCCAGAGAATGGAAAACCAGCCTGGGCTACATGAGACCTTGTCTCAAACCAACATCAGAAACAGGAAATTCAACGAGAGTCCTGTAGATCTCATTGCTGAAGCTTTTGTCCCCATGTTAGAACACCCACAGCGATGTGGGTGATGTGGGCCCACTGTGGGCTCAATTCTCCTTCAACGTTGACATTCAGGGGCTGGAGAGATGGCTCAGAGGTTAAGGTGCATGCCTGAAGAGCCTAACGACCCAGGTTCGATTCCCCAGTACCCACAAAGTGGTGCATGCATCTGGAATTTGTTTGCAGTGGCTGGAGGCCCTGGTGCACCCATGTTCTCTCTCTCTCTCTCTCTCTCTCTCTCTCTCTCTCTCTCTCTTCCTCTTCCCCTTCTCTCTTGGTAAATAAATTAAAATTTATTATTTTTTTAAAAAAATTCTTTAATATCTAATAATTCATTTAACATAACAGAATTTTAACTTATCAAATAATATTTTTGCAAAAGTGACCGGGAAGCCTCTTCCCTCACAATGACCCTTCAGAACTCATATGAGGGAACACCCTTAAAGGCCCTTCCCACATCACAGAACCCCTGCGGAAGAGACATGGAAGCCCCAGAGGTAACAAAGCAGTAAGTGACAGTTTCACAGGCCAGGGGAAGAGAGGCTGCACCTTCTCAATCCCACTCCGTGCTGCTAAAATCAGGGTGAACCATGATCTGGAGAAACGAACGCTATTGAAGTCAGGCTGACTTCTGTTTGTTGGCTGATTGCTTACCAAGTCTTAACTCTAGATAAGAAATGGAGATCTGTGCAATCTCTTTTCATAAGAATATTTTGTTTTAGTGTCTAGTAATTATATGAAATAATGGGCTTCTTTTAGACATTTGCATATAGGTACATAATGTGTTCTGACTACATCAACAAGCCCCTTCTAGTTATGGACCTTTTTGATTGCTGATGGTACCCTTCCTCTTCCCACACAGCCTCCCATTTGCTGGGGGGATGAGGAGGTTCTGGGGAGGGTCTCACTCCAGCCCGGCCTGACCTGGAATTCACTCTGTAGTCTCAAGGTGACCTCGAACTCACAGTGATCCTCCTGCCTCTGCCTCCTGAGTACTGGGATTACAGGTGTGCGCCACCCCGCCTGGCTGAATTTGCCTTTTGAAAACATTTTGTCTGGCTTATTTTGTTTATTATGATGGTCTCCAGTTCCACCTATTTTCCAAAGAATGATGTAATTTTGTTCTCTAACACTGAATAAAATCATAATGGCAATAATAATAACATTCACCCATCAATGGGCAGTTTGGCCAGTTCCTCATCATGGCTGTTAGAGTGTCACAGTGAACATGATCTGGTGGTTGGAATCAGGTGACCCCATAAACTCATGCATTCTGAATGCTTGGTCCCCAGCTGATGGCAGTTTGGGAGGTGGAGCCCTGCTGGAGGAGGTGTGTTGTTGGAACAGGTTTAGGGGTATTACAGCCAGCTCCCCCTTGCCAGAGCTCAGCTCCCTCTCCTGCTGCTGTGGTCCACCTGCTGTGGCAGAGGTGATGTCCAGCCTCTGCTCATGCCATCGTTTTCCCTGCCATCATGGAGCTTTCCCTCGAGACTGTAAACCAGAATAAACCCTTTCCTCCATCAGCTGCTTTTGGTTGGGTGCTTTGTCCCAGCAATGGGAAGGGAGTAAAACACATGCATGCCATCATATCTGTGGGATGCTGACTGACTTACAGTTCCTTCATGTTAATGTCCTGGAAACAGTACAGCTGGGTCATACAGCAGTTTGATTTTGTGTTTACTGGGAAACCGCTGTACTGATTTCTACCATCAGTTAATATTCCCACCAGAAGTGTGCCCTAACCAAAATTGCTGGTTTGCTTGTGTGTGTGTGTGTGTGTGTGTGTGTGTGTGTGTGTGTGTTTTGTTTGTTTGCTTTTTCCAGGTTTGGTCTCGCTCTAGGCCAGGCTGACCTGAAATCTACTATATAGTCTCAGGCTGGCCTTGAACTCATGGCCATCCTCCGACCTCTGCCTCCCACATGCTGGGGCTAAAACCATGAGCCAAGCCACAGCACTTGGTACTTGTTTTTGATGATAGCCTTTCTAACTGGATTAAGATCGAATTTTAGGGTCATTTAAATTTATATTTCCCTGATGGCTATGAATGTTGAACATTTTATATCCTTCATTTGCCCTTCTTTTTAATAATTATCTGTTCAGTTCACTTGCCTATCTACTGGTTGGATAGTCTTTTGAGAAATGAACCAAACAGATTGATGGCACTAAGCTGTGCCCTAGAAGGTTCCATACCAGCTGGTGCCTGGTTCCAGCAGGAGGTTCAGTCTGTGTGGTGGTTCGAATGCATGTCCCCCATAGACTCAGGTGTTTTATGAAAGCTTATAACTTGGGTCTCCATCCACCTGGTTGGAGGAGGTGAAACTGGGGGTGAATGCTGGGGTCCAACCTTAAGGTGTGTTGGGTGGGGGTGGGGCAGAATCTGACTCCAGCCAAAAGGTGTCTGAGAGCTGGTCTGAAGTCTGGCAGGTTTGTGTTGGTTGGTGTTGGAATCTTGTTTTTTGCTGTTGTTTTTCTCTGATTGGATCTATGGAAAGGAGCCAGCTTCTTCTTCCATTGATGGAACTTCCCCAGGATCTGTAAGCTTGAAATAAATCCCTTCCTCCCAGAAACTGTGTGTGGTTTGGGCGTTCATCCCAGCAACGTGAGCTGAAATACAACCAACAGTCTGTAATGCTCAAGGTCCTTCTTTACAGGGACATCCATCAGTACTTTCAATCAGCTGCTGTGTCTGTTTCCATGGCAACCAGGAGCGTTTAAAGCTTATTTCATTTTCCCTCCATCCTTGCCAACAGGTTTGTCGGTTTTCCTCACGATAACCAAGTTGGGATTAAGTAGAATGATCCAAAGTTTATATTACCCAAGTGGAAATGAAAGTGACGAGTCACATAGAGCAACACGAACAGGCTATGCCTTGTTCAATAGTTGAAAAAAAAAATCACGATGCTCACCATGAGTTCAAGGCCAGCCTGAGACTACATAGTGAATTCCAGGTCAGCCTGGGCTAGAGTGAGACCCTACCTTGAAAAAAACCAAAAAAAATCACAATGCAGTTGCAGTTCTATTAATTATTACGCTGGATTATTATAGCACCTACTGAGCCTCAATTCTGTGTCAGGAATATAAGCCATATGCCTATATGGCCAGTGTTCACCCATCTAAGTATCACCCATGACATTGGTATCAATGCTCAATTACGAGATGAGGAAGAAAATGATTTAATTGGCATCACTCAGCTGAGTGCTAACTGCCCCCAGAGGCCATATGCTGAATAACCACGGTACAACTAAATCAGAGGCCTGGTGTTTTGAAGCGGAGGCCATGTTCTCTCATTTATTGGTTTATTGGAATGAGTTGCTTAGCTTCTCCGAGGTCGCCTTCCCTTTGTGTATCAGGAGGAGCATTGTAACACATAGTTTACTCAGTAACACATAGTGACTAGGAACCCTCAGGGTCATTGGGAGAATTAAGTGAAATGACATTGTAAAATACTTGCCAAAGGTAAATAGATAAATCTTCAAAAAATGTAAATATTCAAAAAAAAAAACCTATGGCTCAGACTAGTAATTGTCATACATTAGCACAGGATGGCAAAAAAATATCCAGATTCAGAATGATTCAAACCAACTTGATCTTTTAAAATATTTTTATTTTGCAAGCAGAGAGAGAGAGAGAGACAGAGAAAGAGACAGAAAGAACGGGGCACCAGGGCCTCTAACCACTGCAAATGAACTCCAGATGCATGCACCACCTTGTGCAGCTGGCTTTACGTGGGTATTGGGGAATCGAACTCAGGTTGTTAAGCTTTGCAGGCAAGCGCCTTAACTGCTGAGGCATCTCTCCACAGCTCCCTAACCAATTTCTTTTAATGTCCCCAAAACTAAAATCATAACAGCCATCATAATAAAGGGGAGATTCCAATACATGGGCTTCAAAACAATACAGTCCAAGGCCCTGGCTATACCAACGTAGAAGAAGGAATCTGGTCTATACATAAACAGGTAATTTCATATCATACCTACACTTAGTAAGCCACAGCTCTGAATGCTACAGAAGCCTAGAAAAGCAACAAAAATCAAGGAAGATCTCAGGTCTCCTAGAGATAACCCCTGTGTGGGATATGCCAAGGCTTTGAAATACAAGTCTGCAGAGTGACAAATTCCACGAATATATATCAGACCACGGGTGGGGTCAGTAGAGAAGGTGAGTGCACATCTGAAAACAGCTGACGGGGATGTGTGGCACCTGGAGCTTTACTTGGGATACTTAAGGGATAATTTAAGGGACATAGAGAGGTGACAGAAGACGAAGGGGAAGGAGCCAAAGATAATGTCAGAAGGAAGCCAGGGGCCTGTTCATTGATGGGTCTTCTGGGTCCTGGTGAGGAGTTTTATTTTACTGTGAGGTAGGAAGTCTCTGGAGAGTTTAAGCAGTAGACGGACATTAACTGACTTATGTCCCAGCTGCTGCAAAGAAACCAGGTTGGTGAGGAGCCACCCGTTTGGGGGTAAGGTGACTCTGTGCAAGAGGCTAACCTGGATGCAAGGGGTGGAACAGATAAGAGTTTGTGAGATTCTGGAAAGAATTTCAAATAAGAGCCAATAGTAGAGCTGCTTGTTTAAATGGGTAACAAAACAGGAGAAAACAGGGCTGCAGAGATGGCCCAGTGGTTCAGGCGCTTGCCTGCAAAACCTAAAGACCTGGGTTTGATTCCCCAGTGCCCACATAAAGCCAGATGCACAGTGACGCATGCATCTGGAGTTCCTTTGCAGTGGCTGGAGGCCTTGGTGCGCCCATTCTCTCTCCTCTCTCCTTGCAAATAAATAAATAAATAAATAAATAAATAAATAAATAAATAAATAAATAAAATATTCAAAGAAATAGTTGAAAAAAGAGGGTAAAATGTTAGCAAGGCTTTTAGCTTTTGATCCATGCAAATGTATAATGAAATCTCATTTCATGAAATGAAGACCAGAGGAGAGGGGAAGGCACACTCATAATTTGCTTTCTGAGGAGCCGGAGAGATGGCTCAGCAGTTAAAGCACTTGCCTGCAAAGCCTGATTTATGTTCCATCCATTACCCACAAAAAGTACAGAGTGGCACATACACCTGGGGTTCATTTGCAGTAGCTAAAAGCCCTGGTGTTGTGCCCATTCTCTCTCTCTCTCTCTCCCTCCCTTCCTTCCTCTCTCTCTGTCTCTCTTTGTCTCTCTCTCTCCTTCCCTCCCCATCTCTCTCTCTCCTTGGAAATAAATAAATCAAATATCTTTAAAAATTGCTTTTTGATGAACCAAGAGGAAACCGCCAGGACAGAACTGTGCGTGAATCTAGAGTTCAGAGATGAAGCTGTGTTAGAGGCAAATTTGAAAATTTATTTATTTAATGTATTCATTGATTTATTTATAAAGCTGGGCAATTAGGATGCATATAGACGAAGAGAAAACAGTCCACAAGAAGAAGTTCTAGAACATTCCTATCTGGCACGCAGTGCTCTATGGAGTTAGAGGAGGAAACTGTTTCTAAGGATGGATTTCTCTTCCATGTGCTCAGGCAACACCAATATTCTACTCAGAGATACTACAGTCTCTCAGCAAAGTCCTCCAAGTTCAAAGCCATCAGTAAGAGCCCTGAGGAGTAAGTTAAAGGCTTTTCCTTACCTTTGAGCAGCTCAGAAAGCTCCTTCAGTCAACAATGTCCTCACTGGTAAAATAAGGAGTTGGATGAGCTATTCTTTCAGATTTTCTTGTGAAACTGCAAACTTTATCATTAAGGCATTCATTTTGTGCTCCATGACCCAGATGTCAGAAGAATGTAGCTACTTTGCAAAAAGTCCAGAATGATTTAACAAACCTGAAGAATGGCCAATGTGATCAAAATTAATTAATGAGATTGTTGGCAAAGCCTTTCAGGTATTTCCCGTTATCTTTGCCTGAACCCCGATTCCCACTTTTCCTCAGAAGGGTACAGCTGGCTTTTGGTGATAAGCTAAGGAGCAGGGAGAATATTTAGCCCAATTCCAGCAGCACAAACCCAACCGAAGAGAAAGGAATTCTGCTGGAAGTCATCACACTTCCCAGGCATGGATGGCCTACTTCACAGATTCCAGATAATTCTAGAAGGGGAAAAGAAAATCTCTGTCCAGAACCTGGTAGGGTGGAGCGCACCTTTAATCCCAGCACTGGGGAGGCAGAGGTAGGAGGATGGTTGTGAGTTCAAGGCCAGCCTGAGACTACAGAGTGAATTCCAGGTCAGCCTGGGCTAGAGGGAGACCCTATCTTGAAAAGGGGGAGGGAGGTCTATAATCTCAGCCCTGGGGCAGGTGGAGACAGGGGGATCCCTAAAGCACACACACACACACACACACACACACACACACACACACACACACACACGGATCATGGACTCCAAGAGAAGTAACCACACAAAACCGAGTCTATATTGCTTGCATTTTTGAGGCATTACCAAACTAAAAATACTTGAGCCATGGTGGGGGAGTGAAACCTGGCTACCTCTGGTACAATCCATGACCCCCTATCCCATGGAAGTGTCCAGCAAGCCCACTGTAGGAGGCCCCCCAGCAGGGTGGGCACAGGGAGGAGGAAAATGGGGTACCACCATAAGACTTGCTCATGCAATGTATCTAATTATTGACAATAAATATGCAAAAGAAATCTACAGACTAAAAACCAAAAGGAACCCATCAACACAGCTGTTCAGCACCATTTAGGTTTCCAATAAAATGTAGGCTCCTATGATGCCATCAAAGGAATATAGCCTCATATTCTTGCCGTTTTCACTGACTTTTACTCTCATTTGATTGGCCAAGAGAAGAGAACTTGGGGGAGGGGGTAGGTGCTGGAGATTTGCTTAGGCATCTACAGCTAGACTCAGAGGCTCACTTCACCTTATGGAGACCCTTCCTCAAAGTTCTCCTTTGGCCTAAGAGATGGCTCAGCAGTTAAGGCTCTTGCCTGCAAAGCCTAACAACCCAGGTTCAATTCCCCAGCGTCCAGGTAAAGCCAGATGCACAAGGTGGCACATGCATCTGGAGTTCCTTTGCAGTTGCTGGAGACCCTGGTGTGCCCATTCTCCTCTCTCTCTCTCTGAGCGTGCAAATAAATAAATAAATATTTAAAATGTACTTTATTTTAAAAGTTCGCTTCTTTGAGCTCAAAACCCCAGGCCTGCCTCCCTTCTCTCCCCTTCCAGCCAACAGTAATGGTAAAATCAAAACAAAGAAAGAAACAATCAAAACAAAACAGAGCACCAATGATTCACCAGAGTGGTTCTGGCAGGTTTATAACCCAAATCCAGCTCTATACATTGCAGGTCTATAGCTCTATACATCGAGCACAAGTCTATGATATCCCACCTTCCAACTAGGGCGGATCTGCAGGCCCTCTCTTGGGTTTCCTGTTCGTACTGACAATGAACCTTCCTCTATGCAAAGCTGCCCTTGGTGGGCCATCCAGGGGTTGGAGCCTCACTGTGTAGTCAAAGAAGTTGCCAAGGCGCCATCATTTGCTTACTTCTGCAGGGACATTCAAATCTCCTGGATCATTTGAAACATTCCACCTGACTGGGTTTGAATACTTCTAAATGTAATAGCCAGTCACTGGTTAGTATTCAATAACCCTCCAAATTCCCTGAGATTAAGTTAGTTATGCTGGCAAAAACCTACTCTTATCTTAAAATGCTCTGAGTATTTTCTTTTTTGATTTTACATATTTTATTTACTTATGTGCAAGCAGAGAGAGAGAGAGACAGAGAGAGAGAGAGAGAGAGAGAGAGAGAGAGAGAGAGAGAGAGAGAATGGGTACACCAGAGTCTCTAGAATTCCAGACACATGCCCCACTTTGAGCATATGGCTTTACATGGGCACTGGGGATTTGAACCTGGGTTGTTAGGCTTAGCAGGTAAGTGCCTTAACCACTGATCCATCTCTCCAGCCCCTCTAAGTCTTTGTTTAAACTCATCAGCATTACTTTATTAATTAACAAATATATTTCTTAAGCCTCAGAAAGTGAAATAACAATGTGCCCAAGAAAAACAAGTCATTCTCCTAAGTGAAAAAGAAACATGCTTTAGTGATTTATTGTTATTTTTTAAAATTTATTTATTTGAGAGGGCGAGAGAGAAGTAGATAGAGAGAATGCGTGCACCAGGGCCTCCAGCCACAGCAAATGAGCTCCAGATGCGTTCGCCACCTTATGCATCTGGCTTTTCCTGGTGCTGGGGACTTGAACCTGGTTTTTTTTGCTTTGCAGGAAAATGCCTGAACTGTTAAGCCATCTCTCCAGCCTATTATTGTTGTTGTTATTATTATTATTATTTTAGCAAATGCACTTCTCAGAACAAAGGAGAATATTGGTTTCCTCAGAAAGGCAGTCCCAATGGATATTTGTAAGTAAACCTGCCTACAGAAAAGTGGTGTAGAAGGTGTGAACATACACACATCCAGAGAGAGAGAGAGAGAGAGAGAGAGAGAGAGAGAGAGAGAGAGAGAGAGAAGGCATTTCATCCTATACAGCTTTGAAAGGACTGGGTGAAAATCAACTCTTCCCAAATCCATCTTTGGGATTCCATCTCCAGAATAAGAGAGATAGATAAAAGCTTATCCCTGGAGTCCAGAAATACAGATGACCCGATATCCCCTACTGGAATTTTTGCAAAAGGCAAAATGGAATTCCTTTCTCTGTCCTTCCCACCCATAAAGAGTATTCTTGGGCTGGAGAGATGGCTCAGTGGTTAAGGCACTTGTCTGCAAAGCCTAATGATCCGGGTTTGATTCCCCAGGACCCACGTAAAGTCAGACGCACAGGTGGTGCAAGCATCTGGAGTTCCTTTGCAGTGGCTGGAGGCCCTGGTGTGTCCATTCATTCTCTCTCTCTCTCTCTCTCTCTCTCTCTCTCTCTCTCTCTCTCTCCTTGCAAATAACCACAAATAAATATTTAAAAAGATACTCTGGTTTCTCTTCAGGTCATATAAATCTTTCACCTTTTACAAAATGATCACCCACGACTAATTGTTGATACACAGAAAAGACACAGAATCAGTACTTATGGGGGCCCATATGTGCAAGGAGAGGATCTCCTTTATTATCTAAATCAGGGTATAGTTAAAGTGAGTAAAAACATTCAAATAATGAATTACTTATTTTTTAAAACAAAACAAAATCAACGATTTTCTTTTAACCTACTGGTGAATCTATACAATAGTGTATTCAAAACCTCTTCTCAAAATGAAATTCTTTCTAAAAATAAAATCAGCATAGAAAAACAATACTAACTGACTTCTTAAATCTCATCTTAATATTAAACACAAATATGCAATATTCACTTTTGATCTCTAAGCGCAATAATTTAAAACTTTAAAATAGATTCTTAAAGCCCTTAAGGACATGTAACTAGTATTATAAGATCCTGTAAAGGTTTCCTGAAATTACCTCAGAATTACCAGAAACAGGAAAAGCTGTTTTCCTATTTTTACTGATTGTAAAGTTTTTTTTACCCATTTTCATCTCCAGGACCATGTCGAAGATATTATTTTGAAAATACATTACTTCAATATTATTTTTATTCTATGGTAAAAATTACACTCAAGTATTAACAAAGACACTTTTAAGGATAATATACTTGATTTTGGACAATTTCAACGGGCTTTTTTTTTTTTGTAATACTCTAAGAGTTTTAAATTTAAAAAAGAATTTTCTCTTCAAGGACTGAGGTTGTTGGTAAGCAAACAGCAAATTGTGATGCAAGAAGCATATTCTCACTGCGAGTATATTTTGAAATGTAAAAAAAACCTCACAAAGTGTTTTTTAAAAGCTATTTTTATTTATTTATTCGCAGAGAGATATAGAGAAGAGAGACAGAGAGAATGGTGCACCAGGGCTTCCAGCCGCTGCAAACAAACTCCAGATGCATGCGTCACTTTGTACATCTGCATCTGGCTTTACATGGGTGCTGGGGAATCGAACCCAGGTCGTTAGGCTTTACAGGCAAGTGCCTTAACCGCTGAGCCATCTCTCCAGCCTGTTTTTTTTCTTTTATTAAGATTAAATTCCCTCAACAAATATAAACTGTGATTTATATAAAAACACCAATTTTTGCATTAAGGTTATTTTGGAAGTTTAGCTATATGTAAACATTTGCTCATATATGTGTATATATATGCATATATATATATTTATTCAATTAAAGAAATGAGTTCCGATAAAGGATTCTTCCCATTGTCCAGGATATTCCAAAGCGCAATTACAGAATTCAATAGGAACCTTTTCCCCAAATGAGCTTTGTGTGTTCAATTTCCTATGCATCTTCATCTGTAAACATCCATTTCAATACCTCCTCTCTGCAGGTACTGCTGGCAGGGATTGTCATTTGTTGTCTATTCAAAGTAGATTTAAAAGATATTTATTTATTTATTTGAGAGAGTGAGAGAGAGAAAGAGGCAGATAGAGAGAGAATGGGCGCCCCAGGGCCTCCAGCCACAGCAAATGAACTCCAGATGCATGCACCACTTTGTACACCTGGCTTTATGTGGGTCCTGGGGAATCGAACCAGGGTTGTTAGGCTTTGCAAGCAAGTGCCTTAACCGCTGAGCCATCTCTCCAGCCCTAGATTTTTTTTTTACTGTTTAATTTTCAATTCTGGATTTCCACTAACTTGGAAACAGAACAAGATAATTCATAAACAAATTTTCATCTTTCAGTCATGTCCTTAAAGACCAATATTCCTCTCCACAATGAGAGGTGAACAGAAACACACTTTGACAAGTTATATGGTTTTCATTAATTTCCAAAATGAAATTTTCAATCTAATATTTCACTAATTTGTTTTCTCCCTGAGATAGGGTCTCACTCTAGCCCAGGCTGACCCGGAATTCACTCTGTAGTCTCAGGCTGGCCTCGAACTCATGGTGACCCTCCAACCTCTGCTTCCTGAGTGCTGGGTTATAGTTAAAGGTGTGTACACCATGCCCAGCTTTCACATCTTTTTCTAAAACAAAACAGTTTATTAAAAATAAAAAAAGAAGCTGGGCGTGGTGGTGCGCGTCTTTAATCCCAGCCCTCAGGAGGCAGAGGCAGGAGGATCGCCATGAGTTCGAGGCCAGCCTGAGACTACAAAGTGAATTCCAGGGCCACCTGGGCTAGAGCGAGACCCTACCTCCCCCAAAATAAAATAAAATAAAAATAAAAATAAAAAGGTGGGCTGGAAAGATGGCTCAGGTGTTAATGGCACTTGCTTGCAAAGCCTGATGGACCGAGTTCGATTCCCCAGTGCCAATGTAAAGCCAGATGCCCAAAACTGGCCCATGCATCTGGAGTTCATTTGCACTGGCAAGAGGCCCTGGCATGTCCAATCTCTCTCTTTCCCCTCTTCTCTCTCTCCTTTCTCTCTCCTTGCAAAGAAAATGTTAAAAATACTTAAAAAAAAGAAATTAAAAAGGTTTTACAAACCATGTAATAGAACCATGGATGCAAGTCATATAATTAGTAACAAAATGCTGTTAAGTGCTCACTATAGGGAAAGATGAATTATTATGCTCTATTTTCCATATAATTTTTTTCATGCTGTAGTTATGAACTCCAACATTTCTTCCAAAGTCTAATCCCCGGGAGCCGAGCAGCTTTTCATAACCTGGCTCAGGGGAGTCAGCCATTCTTAGTGTCTAAGAGGTGAGCACACTCTTTTACCAGCAAACACAGTGCATGGGGTTTGGGAGGGAGGGTGGATCTGGGAGGAATAGGAAGAGAGATAAATAAAATATGCTGGTCATTGCCCTTTCACATGGAGCCACATGTTCAGATAAGAAATGTCTT
>PVHP010013698.1:0-40517 GCA_004024765.1 Zapus hudsonius
TGTTATAGTCAGCTTTCAAATAGCTATGAGGAAGAACCCAACCCAAAGCAGCTTGTGGAAGAATGGGTTTATTTGGGCTTACAGACTCAAGGGGAAGCTCTATCATGGCAGGGAAACTGACAGCATGAACACAGGGTGGACATCACCTCCTAGCCAACATCAGGTGGACAACAGAAACTGGCAAAGGGAAGCTGGCTATAACCCCCATAAGCCCACCCCCAACAACACATATCCAAAAAAGTTCTAATTCCAAAACTGCCTTCAGCTGGGAATCAGGCATGCAGAACTCATTCATTTGTCGGGGGACACCTGACTCAAAAAACTACAATCTGTCCCTGACCCCACAAACTAATAATCATGCATGATGTAAAATACAATGCATTTGGCTCAACTTTAAACATCCCCACAGTTTTTTACCCATCCCAGTGATATTCAAACATCCCCATAATGTAAGATCATTAACTGAGCTGTAATACCAAAAACAAACAAAACCCTATCACGGCACAGAACATTCATACTACAAAAGATGGCATTGGGCATTAAAAAAGACATAATGAACCAATAAAAGATTTGAAACAGGCAGGCCAAACATCAAACTCTAGCTCCAAGTCCAATAACACATTGGGTCTCCACTGCAACCCATGGTTCATCCTCATGGCTCCATCAGGCCTGCATGCAGGTAATTCAACACACCTGCTTCACACTGCCCATGAACATTTTCAAAAACAAAACCTTTTGCAAATACAATGACCCTCTCTTCCTGCATTTGTTATACTCCATAGTACCAGGTGGACTTGAACCTGCTCTGTATATAGACAAAGCTGGTCTCAAACTTGTGCTCCTCCTACCTCAGCCTCCTGGTAGCTAGAATTACAAGCATGCACCATGATGCCAGGTAAACCATGTCCAGGTCTGACATAAATTCTAAAAGATAGGGTATTTCTAAACTTAGTATTAAAATGCAGAAACTAGTAGGCAAGCTGTCTAGAGTAGATATCACTGTGACCCTAAGGAATTTCACAGGAATAAAGGGCTATAATAGAAATACGATCCCAAAATTATATAATAAAATTATGAAACATCATTTGTAGTTTTGTTGTGTGAGGATGGCTTAGAAATACAAAAGTCTATACTCATGGAGACACAAGCCTTTAATCCCAGCATTTAAGAAGTAGATGTAGGAAGGTCAAGACCACCCTGAGACTACACAGTGAATTACAGGTCAGCCTGTGCTAGAGGGAGACCCTACCACAAACAAACAAACAAAGCAAAGTACACAAAAGTCTAAGAAAAAAAGTGATTCAATATCATTCAGAAGTAACTTGCTTTTTATTCTTAAGAAGAAAGAAATCCAGGAGGAGAAACAACTGTGTATCATTCCCACTGAAGCTCCAGAAGTACTTTTTTGTAGCATGTTGAAAAATGATGGTGTAAGATCCAAAATCCCTGGTTGCAACTCCATCTGGACCTGTGTGATTCTGGAGAGGCTAGACAAACCTGTGGATTCTGCTTCCTTCCACGCAAAATCATGATGCTGACAGTTACCCTCCAAGATGTGAGCTTCCTATGATCTGTGAACATATGTGACACCTAGGGAGGCACTCAGGACTTAGGGTGTTTCTTCTTATCTTTCTGTATATGTGGCTCTGTGTCATTAGCAATTCTTAATACATTTTAATCCTAAATGTATGCACTGTTAATAATATACCATCCAGATAGGGTCTGTCTAACTAGAAAAGTATTCTAATGGCTTGTTGAATGAATTATCATCAAAGTGGATGCTAAAAAGCATATATGAAGGTTTTATTTTAAACTACCTTGTACTCAAGATAGTTGAATACATTGAAGTTAGGAAATTAAGTACAAAAGAAATACCATTTGCTAATTTTCATGAAGGCTGGGAATTAAGACCTTTCTCAGCTCTGATTTTCCCAGGAAAGCCCATTCCTCTTTTAATTTCTCTCATAAATAAAATGATGATGGTGACATTTATGTTTGGCAATGCTATAAATTTTCCATTCTTAAGAATGTAAAAGATCATTAAAAGTTATATTGTGCATGATATTTATTTTTAGTCACACAAAGGTTGAATATATAATTCAGTAGTGCTGAAGTCTTCATGCTTATTTCACTGATTTATATTCTTGTGCAGTTTAATGAGAAGAAATTGGATTTTTTTAAGTGCCCAGTTTTCCTTTATTCTATGATCTTTAGAAGAGCTTTTATTTCTCCTTAAGTGAAACAATCTTCTCGAAGATACATTTCATAAATGTTTGGGTATTTCTCTGAGGATCCTTCTTGTAAGGGACACATTTTAGACTCTATTGTCCTAGTGTCGTGCGTGGCTCTCTGCCAATCCCGCTGATCTCATTTAGATTTCCTATCTACTGGCAGCAGTAACTCCAAGTACAAAAAAAGGACTAGATCCTTTTGTTTTCTAGAAGGTTCCCTGGGAGTGACACCAAATCCAATGGAGAAAAAGAGAATGCAGAAAGAAGTAAGGATAATTAAAGATAACAGACTTAAATTTTAAAGAGGACAGGTTCCTTTGTAAAAGCAAGAAAAGAATGAAAGCCATGAAAGAACATGCTGAGGGTTTGCATCCACCCTGTGTGTGAGGCGAAGCTGCAAGCATCTACCAACATTTAAGACTTACTTTATGTTTGGCTACTGATAGTGAATTTATCCACAAGTCTGTATGTCTCTGCAGGGCAAGGCAGCCTGCACACATTTTCTCTCTGGCATTTGCTCCATTTTTCTGCCCTCCGTATTCTTATTTCTTTCTAGTTTCTTTCATAGGATTTTTGGAACAGACTTACAGTCTAGAATTGATTTTGGCCTGAAGACCACAAAGTCTTCAATAAATGTACCTAAAGTATAATGTTGTGGAGAAATGTAATGCCCAAAATTCTTAAATTGAAGTAGACACATTCTAAACAAGTATAGAATATTTTTGATTATGAATATTTTTAATCCAGATAGTTTTGGTTTTCCTGCTTCTCATATTCCAGTGAAAGTATGACTGTTGTGAAGCACTGAACAAAATACCTCACAACACACATAAAGCTGCTTGCTCTGAGCAAGAAGAACCTTGTAAATTGAAACCGTAGGCTTTTCCCTATAAGCTGGCTTGTGCTGTCAGAAGGATAATAATATGTGGCTTTCAATGGAATTGAACAAGGACCTACATTCTTTATTAGGGTTTTCCATTTTAAACCTAATATTTTTGTGAATGATAATCACCATATTGCTACATCAACTAAAAATCAAACTGCTGCATTGTAGAACATTTAAATCAAGGAGGGAAGATGAAGGAGCAGAGGCTTACACTTCCACTTTAAACTGTGGGGTCCAAAAAAAGGTCCCCTTTAACACGGAATATTACCAACACATTCGGTGTTACTAAATTTCTTTTTTCTCTATCTGTACCCTGTTTTCTCTGGCATTCAGCCACTAGAAATTAAGACCCGTTTCCCTGGCAACAATAATGGTGCACACGTCCTCACAAGAGCTCCCTCATTCAGATTGTTAGCTATACAAATAAAGTTCCACAAAGAGATTGCCTCGGAATAAAAGAATAAAAGAAAGACTGTTCCCATCTATTGTGACAGGCGTTAAGGTATTATTCACAGTACCTCCAATTGGACAATGTGTTTTTGTGATGAACTGAATTACCTTAGATTGGTTTTTCACAGCTTTTTGTGCTTGGGATAGCAGCCTAAGCTTTGATAGTCTATTTAGTTCCCTCCTCAGTTCCATTAGCTTCAATCCTATTTCTTTCCAGTTTGTTTTAAGGGAAATTTACTTCTTAAGTTGCCGTATTACCTTTTAAGGAGCCATTACCTACTGAAATTTAAATATATCTCAAAGCATTCTAAATGAAGCAGATTTTTTGTTTATTCTACCTCTTCTCTGATTTCACCAATGTATATACATATAAGACAATATATACAAGTGTGCACATTTATCTATCTATCTATCTATATGACTATATATGACATACATATATGTGAATATATATGTCAAAATGAATGATCAGTGGTAATTTAAATTGTAGTCTGTTCTCTAAAGAAAAGAAAATAATTGAGAGTGAGCTGTTCTGAAGTGTATAGAGATCTGGAATCCTGTCTTGTACTTGTCTATCTGTTTGCTTGTTTTGCCCAGTGCTTTTCTTCATACTTCTCAGGTGCCAGGAACAGGGTGATTAGTTTCCAATTTATTTGAGACAGATTAACAAGCATATATTATCTTTTCTATTAATGAAGCCCTTTATAATTTTTGGCAAAACAGAACCTGTCTGAACATCAGTTTAGCTGCTACCGCAGCATTTGTATTCCAGTTTTCTCACTTGGAAACTCATGTTTTCTGGCTCATCTCTGATAGTTTTCTAAGACTCCAAGTTTTGTTAATGAGGTCATACAAAGTGGTTTGGGTGGCTGCTATCCTGGGTGCTGAAGTCCTTTCATTCAACTGTAGTTCTTTTTCAAGACTTAGAATTATTCACTTGGGATGTTACAGTTGTAGACTTGGAGAACAGGAGTTATGTTTTAAAAAAGTAGTATTTTTTTGAAAAGAATGAAATATTTAACCAAGAACTTCTTTAATAATTAAGCATTCATAGACCAAGAGTAAATCATATTGTTAATTTCAAATCCATCAGCACAAACATATAGCATTGGTTTCTGTTTTGTTTTGTTGGGTTTGTTCTGAGACTGAATCTCACACTATGTAATTCTGTAGCCCAGGCTGGCCACTGGCTTGAGGCAATCCTCACCTCAACTTCCTACTTGGTGAGATTTACCACCATATCCAGCTCCCATCAACTTCTGTATCAGATGTCATAGCCCTCACATTTTCCCCCTTATACCACTTAAAAGAAGATGACACGTTTGACATTAGGGACCAAGAATTCTTTACCATGTAGTTGTTGGCAATGGATCATATAGTATATTGCTTGTACCTTTGGTCATTGCCACCTGCTAGATGCATACTCCATGTGTTGGCCTAACCTTACATTATACATCTCCAAAACATTAGCACAAATAATTGACATTGACTAAGCATAGGATTTTTTGATGTATTAAACATGCATATACTTGTATGCATCCATTCTGAATATTATTAATAAAATAGTGGGATGATAACTATCAATAACTAATATTTCAAATAATCAACCTTATTTTTATCATGCCCACTCTCGAGCTTTCTCATGCTTTATGTATACCTTTCTCCTGAATGTCCCTCAAAATTGGATATTTTATTGAAAATGTTTCCTAGTCCTTACAAACTCAATAGAATATTTATAACTTAATTTTTATGACAAACAGCCTTACAGTTTTAGAAATCCAGAAATGTCTTGATATTTTGTATCACATATCTTCAAAGTAGGCTCAAATCCATGTAAATATCATCTGCTGCTCGCGTATGGAAGAACCATATGTGGCATTTCCCTGTCAGTTCTCCAGTCTGCCTCTACTTCGCCTCTCTCAGACTATGTACTTGCTATTCTCATTTGGTTGCTTTTGTTGATATCCTCATCAGCCCAGGCCTTAAACACTTATAACCTCCTCTATAGTGTGATTTAAGCATTGTTTACATAGGTCCTGACTTTGCCAGAAATAAGCTATCCCTCTCCAGTGCATAGCTTTAAAAGTCCTTGCATGTCTCCATGTTAATGGTCTCGTCTGTTTTTACCAAGGAGGAATATATTCCATTGCACCTTTATATTGCTTGGTATCCTACAGTTTTCTCAAACTTCCTTTTGCCTGGTATACTTCAAGTTCTTTTGGAAAAGCTGTTACAAATATTTGCTGAATTAATGAGTAATTTGGAAAACTATTACTCTGCACTAGCAACTTTCCCTCCAATTATTCCCTTCCTAAAATATGATTACAAGCTAATGAAACAGCTGGCGAGTGTTAAAAGGACTCAAAATTTTTTTTCTGTGCAATTTTGTAAAGTTACATAAGAAAAACTTCATGGTGTCAGCTTGCTTTATTCTCACTCTTTGTAGCATGGAGTGGAATATGACACACAGGTTTAACTCTGTCTTGGAATGGCGTTGAACCTGATGCCTATATGTAAACTTTAGCAGATTGGCATACCTCTCTGATAATATATTTCCTCACCTATGAAACACATCAGAATATAGATTATATGGTACAATAAATACTAAATAGGAAATAGCAACAAAGTGCTCAGATTGGCGTTTGACAGAGTTGTCAAGGGATATATTTCCATTCTTTGAGACCCTTGTTGACAAGAACAAACAAGCCCAGGTTGCATTCTGTATTTCAATATTTTCTATTCCTAACATGCCAACCAGAAAAAGTCAAGTGGGCAGTATTGAGAAGCATCTACTTCAGAAAGTTACTATCCAAGTGAAAGTCTAGTTCTTTGGTTTTCCTTCTCCATTCTAGACTTGCTGGATGTCCTGCTTAGAGCTCCCTGAGTGAGATGAATGGGCTACCGAGTGAGTGTAAAATATCAATAGCTCCTGTAAGGTCAAAGACATTCTATTCTGCTCTCCTTACATGGCCATGTATCAGAGCATTAGATCATTGCATTTGTGTGACATGCTATGTAATAGTTGTAGCACGATTATCTTCCTGAAGACTTCAAAAGTAATTCTATCTCTAAGATAGAGCTAGCTCACACCCCTTTTCTCTAGTCTTTTCATTAGGGAAGCAACCTAATTACAACTTCAAAGAGATCTCAAAGTCTGTCTTCTATTTCAAAGATGATGTTTGGGATTAAGGCACCAGGTATTGTTACCATGAGAAAGCTTTGGAATCCAAGGCAAAGAAAAGGCTCATTCAAGAAAAGCTCTTGGGTCTGTCCACACCCATTTAATGAGATTCTGGCAGTGCCATTGGCTTCTGCTCCTATTTTTGACTGAACATCAATGTGCTTGCACTGCTGGTGCTCTCATGTCTTTGTACCCTTTGGAGCAACTCTTGCAGAATGTACTTTAGACCCTGCAATTCTATGTCCTGAAACACAAAGTAGGTTTCTAAACTGATTGCCTTTTTCTTAGAAAGGATAAGTGTAGGAGAGGTTACAGTAGTCCTGGATTTTAGACTTTGATGACTCACCTATTTTCAGAAGTGGACAAGTATATAGGGTGTTTTTTTTTTAATCAAAGACAAAGCACACACAAGCCTTAGAAATAAAGCATTGAATGAGGTCCAGCAAGCCAAATGACTGAATTTTACATCTGAAATTTAACAGGTTAATTAGCATAGATCGCTTTGCTTTATCCTCTGTGTTGTAAGGAAAGGTTGACTTTAGTGTGTTTTTTTCTAGTAAGCAGTGAGAAACACTCTTTTCTATGACTACTGGAGATACATAGAAAGAGCTAAACATAAAGCAGTAGGAATTGTTTAAATAAATTTCTCAGACCAGGGGTGGGGGTGTTCCTCAAAAATATACAAAGTAGAGAGAGTCAAAAATTTTAAAAGAAGAAGAAACCCTAGTGAATTATAAGCCCAATTCTATTATTACCAGATTTTTAAAAAATTCACACACAAAATAGTTGTACTGAAGTAAATTATTAAAATGAAGATTTAAAATTATTCTTAAGAGGCTTGAAAGATGAGCCAAAGAGTGCTTTCTGAACAAGTGTGAGGGCCTGAGGTAGCCTGAGAGCCCCTGAGTCCTATTTCCCAGAACCTTTGTAAAGAGTTGGGCATGGCCATGTAGTCTGTAGCCTCTGTCCTATGGGACTGGAGAATAAGAATCACTGGGGCTTGGAAAAGCAGCAAGCTCCATAATGGATGAGAGATTCTGTCTCAAGGATGAGTCCTCTGACCTCTGCACTAGCATGCATCTGCAGAGACACATACATACACCACACACACACACACACACACACACACACACACACACACACAAATTATTATAATGTATTTTTATGACTTTTGTACTAAGAATTGTAGCAAGTCATAAATGCATGCCATTGAAGTAAGACAAAATCATAATTTCAGCTCTTATAGAAGTTTGACTACAGGGAAAAACCAGTTATGCAATACACAAAATGTCCAGGTGTGTTAAGTGCTATATGTAGCATGTATGTGGTACTAAAAAAACATAATAGAAGAATCAGAGAAATCACATAGAGGAGTTAAGTGAGATATGGAAAACAACAAAGAAGCAGAACTAACCCTAAACAATTAAGGAATGCAAGAAAAAGGATTATTCAAAATTTTAAAAAATCCATCACACAGAAATACCATGAGATGAGTAAACTCGGAATCTTAAGCATGCATAATGAGCAGTTACAGACAATTGAGACCAGGACAAAGATGGAGAAGGAAAACCTCACTTTGCTATGAATATGATATCTTCATTTGTGTTATTTTATTTAATCTTCCCTATAAATATAGATTTTTTTCTCCAATTTTCAGTTAAGGAAACTGTAGTAGGAAGTTCCATATTGCTAGAAAGAACATCAAAACCAGACACAGTTTATGGGTGGAAGAGATTTATTTCAAGCTTACAGATCCAGGGAATGTTCCATCTATGGCAGAAGAAGCTGGCTACAATTCATAAATTCTAGCAGAGAGATACCACCAAGCAGACAGTACCATAAGCAAGCACAAACCACTGGAAGAAACCACCCCTCCTCCAAGGGAGCTCAAACCTCTCTGCACACCTTTGGGCTGGAATTCAGATCTGCCCCCAAGCACACCTTTGGGTTGGACCCCAGGATCTGCCCTCAGTGATACCTCATCCATCCAGTTGGCTGGGCATCCAAGTTACAAACTTTAATAAAACTCCTGAGTCTATGGGGAGCATACATTCAAACAACCACAGAAACCAAGGTATGAATAGTCCAAATAACTTAAAAATCATTACATTAGTAAATATGGCTATTTAACATATCATATCATGTTAGCATATATCATGTTATATAATATTGTATATCATATAATATCATACATTGTGACTAATACATTGTATGTAATCCTTAAAGTGAAGCTAAAAGAAGCTCAGAAGAAATGCTGAAAGAAGTAGCAGGTAAATATGTTGAGGAATTGTTTATATGCTTAAGAACTAGGAATATTCACATCACTCTAACAAATTTTTGGTAAACATAATGTGACAGGTTAGAGTGACTGGGACCCCAAGGTTAACCAGGAGTGTCCTTGGACTTGTGCTTACAGGCAGGCTCCACTTATCTCTTGCTTTACCTGACCCTCTCCCCTTGAGTGGAAGGTGTCTCTTATTAGAACTCAAACCTAGTCCTGAAACTGAGTGGTCAAAGCTAGACCAATCACTGACTCTCTGGCTCACCTGAACCAGAAAGATATACTTTTAAGAAGGGGGGGGGGCAAAAGGCCACTGTCTTCCTTATAACTGACTGACAGAGAGACATCTAATTGTCCAAAGGCCATCTCAACATAGCTGTGGTGAGGGGCTGGGGTCTTTTCTTTTTCCACATGGACCTTCTGTTCCCATGATAGGAGCCCTCTTATATTGCTCCTTCTTTCTCTTACCTGGCTGGTCAGCACAGATTCCCTGATTTCATAGCCATAGTGCATGATTTCATAGCACGCTCACCCCTCTCATATGCTCTCTCCTCACTTATGGCAAGAGATCTCTGTATCTTCTCCTTTTCTCCTCTAAAATAAAGCCTCCCACTATACGTTATCCTCTGGTGGTCTAATTTTAATTCTTTATCTTATATGGCAAGAATCCAGGTACTCTTGAATTTTAAATTGTGTTTGAACTAGCTAGGAACCCCAACTTTCCTGTTACATCAAGATAAAGACAGATGTTTTCCTCCTCCTTATATATTTTTAACTCTTTCATAGTATCTTCTAGAGATAGGAATGTTGAAAGAGGAGAAAAGAAAATTGAAAATGTTGAAATGTATATAATAAGTACAATTGCCAGGCTTGAATTGTTTCTGTTTTTGTATCTAATTTGAAAAAAACACACTTTTTAAAGATTCTTTTTAAACTATGTGATATCCTTTTGAGTTGCTGCCAGTACAAGATGCCAAAGTTGAGGTGATTAAACACAGAAGTTACATTTTTTTACAGTTCTTACAGACTAGATGTCCATGAAAAAGATTCTTCCTAATTTGTTTTCTGGTGAAAACTTTCTTCCTGACCATAGAGATCTGCTTTCTTGGTATGTCAGGTCACACCCTTTCTTAGTCATTGTGAGCAGAGAAAGCATGTCAGAGAGCTGTCTCCCTCATCTTATAAAGCCACCAATCCTCTGGAGCATAACTTCATCCTGCTTGACCTCATTTAACCTGATTACATCCTAAAGCGCTTGTTTGCAATGCAATCACTCTAAAGTTCGCAAAGGGCATCATTATATGAACTTGAGTGAACACTTTTCAGTCTCTAGAACCTTGATTCATTTTTACCCTGCCTTTATTTATTTCTCTTTGATTTCCCCTATATCGGTCTTACTCTTCAGACTATAATATATGTACCTTTAGAGTATGTATGTCTTTCTCTTATTTGTCACTCAATGCCTAGAACAGTATCTATTGTGTACAGAACACGAGGAAACATTTGCTGAAGGAGGAGAAGAGCAATTTTCTTCTCATGTGTTTTGAGAGCTTCACTGGAGAGCACATAATGCTGGGCATTTCCTAATAGTGTGTCTTCTCTTCAGTACAAGAAAAACCATCCCCTGGTGTTTCATAACAGTTCCTGAGAGGGAAAACAGAAGTGGAATATTTTTGTCTCCAGCTGTTCATGCATATTCTTACTTTCTCTCTAGATATCTATTGCTGCATACCCAGAGAATAAAGTGTGCCAGTCTGGCTTCCTAACTAATTGCAATCAGGTTGCAATGATGAGTGATTTTGGGTCCCCAAGCTCAGAGGATGTGCATGTGGAAGGTTGATCAATGCCTAAATGGAGATGTTTTCATTTGCCTAGAAAGCCCAGCAGTCAAAATCTCTAATTAGCACATCCATTTGTATATGGGGGCTAGTTCTACCTATTTCCTATACTATACCTTCAATTCTTTGCATACCCCAAAAGAGTTAAAATAGCAATTCTTCATTTTTCTTAATCACTTCTTATCACTGGGATGAAATATCCAAACAGATCAGATTAAAATAAGAAAGATTTACTTTGGCCCACAGTTTTAGAGATTTCTGTCCATGGTCACTTAGCCTCATTGTAGTGGGCTTGTGGCAAGGCAGAATATCATGGCGGGGAGGGCATGGCAGAGCAGAACCACCCACCTCATAACAGCCAGGAAGGAGAGATCAAGGAAGGAAAGAAGATGAAGGAAATGAAGCCATAAAGGAAAAAGTGAAAGAGGGGGCAGCAAGGAAGGGTGGGAGAGAGAAAGAGATGGAGGAAGAAGACAAATGGAATAGAGAAGGGAAGAGTCTATGGTCAAGACAAACTGTCAAAAGCATAATTTCAGTGATCTACTTCTCAGTCAGGTATGAACTCACCAGAGTTGGTCCAACTGATGAAGTGCATTACCTTGTGATTCAATCCCCTCTCAATAATACCACCAGCTGGAGATCAGGCTTTCAATACATGAGCCTGTTGGGAGTGGGGGGCACTTCATATATAAATCTACATCACTGTAATATAGCAATAACCACATTCTAATTTTCATTCAGCACTTATGCATGTATTAAATATTTGTCCTAGTACTTCAAGTAAGTCCACAATGTGGTGATTGAAAACAATAATCATTTGTTTAATTCATTAGTCTTTTGGTCAGCAATAGGTTTGGCTCAGTTAAATGGTCAGTCAATGGTCCATTTAGTGTCTCCGCTCCTGGAGACTGCTGGCTGTTAAACACAGGGTCAGTGACAACAGCATTCATTGTGTCTCTCCTCATCTAGAAAACTTATCTGGGCTTCTTCACATGGCTGCTCAGGGTTTCAGTGGACTGAATTGAAACTGAGCCGCCATGCGAATGAGATGTCCTGATCAAGAACTTGGATCAACTTATCCACACTCACCCACATACCATTGGCCAAAGAAAGCCAACTCAAGAGACTGATAATTAGAATCTGCTCCCCACCCATCCCTTTTGTGTTTTATTTTTGTATTTATTTACTTATTATCTATGGGTTTTTGAAATGAGGTCTTATTCTGGACTTAAGTCTGGCATGGATCACACCATCTTCCTACTTCTTCCTCACAAGAGTGATTAGATTACAGACATGTGCCACCATAAAATTCACACTCCACCTCTTGATGAAAAGACTCATGGCTATTCTTATACTTCACTACTACACACAATAAAAATGAAAATGGATTTTTCCATACTGTCTTATTCAATTATGCTTTTCAACTTCCCTCTGACATTCAGGGAGTAATCTCCAATGTAAAAGATTTTAATGTAATTTTAATGTAAAAGATTTTGTACAAATCAGTCTTCTTGAAGTCAGGGCTAATATAAATTTAAACATGCTAATTACCTACGCACAGCATATTTTAAATCAAGTCAAATGAAAATGTAAAAGCCAGCGTTATCTTGGATCCACTATGGATTCTGCACGCTTCACAGACAGCTCACCCAGAGACCTTTAGACCAGCCCTCTGATTCGGCAGCCCTTCCTTTCCAACAGCCCCAGTTCCATTGGAAATGCCACCTTCCAGCTCCATAGAAGTGGGTCTGGTTACTTAATTTTTATTGTGCCTTATTTTCAAAATATTCATAGTAGATTCAAGTTACTGTAACTAAAAGCTTGGAAAACAGTCTAGTGGACATTTTTGTCATGCTTGTGAGTGATGAGAGGGTCAAGTTGTAGGCCACCTGTAGTTGGGGATGCCTGGTTATCATTGAGATTGAGTGCTCTAAAGCTCAGTCCAATCTGAATTGAGCTTATTTTTAAACAGAGCAATTCGAAAAAAAGAGAACCTTTCTGCATACCAAGCTGCAGTCTCTCACACTAATCCTTGATTTGAAACTAATTAAACACATACAGCATATTTAAAATAAAACCGCTGATCTGTTTGCCCTCTCCTCCCATCTGTAATGTCTTGCAAATGTTCTCTTGCTTAAGGCAAGTTTGAATTGGAGAAAATAAAGATCTCTTCAATGAATTCATCTTTTACCTCATTCCTGGCAGCCAGGGATCCCCTTCTCAGTCTTGTGTTTTTCAATCAGAATTAATATTTGAATTTAAAATATTATTGTTATTTCCACCACAACCTTCCAAACTACTGTTTTCCCACATGGCTGTTTTGATCTCTCATTCAAGCATATAGACTATTTAAAAATGAAAGCTGGCTTTTCCCTTGGTCCCAACAGAAATATTTTACAGGAAAAAAAATATACAGCCCTTCCCGGGGCCTCTTCTAAGCTGATTTTAATTGACTGCTGTAGCCCAGGGACAGAGGATAACAGTTGTGATTCTTCGTGGTCTCTGTGGAAGCCCACTAAAGCATTCAAAACACTCTGTGGAGTTTGGGGGGGGGGGATCTAGGTGCATTGGAGGCAAAGCTAGCTGATGGAAAATTGGAAAGCAGAAGTTTGTATTTGTCACACTAGTCGGCTGTGGCATGTTCACTGGGGTTTTTTTCATTCCTGGTGAATACATCTAAATGTCAAAATAAATTATCCCAGGGAAAACAAGTGAGTTATCAACGTTGACCCTTTTTGACTTCCTGACTCTTCAACAAATTTTCACTTCCAAAACCAAATTTATCATTAGTTCAATTCTGATGGCAGAGTAATGTAGTTTGCACTTGGCTTCCAGCAGAATGTGCTGATAAGGTACCATTGTTGAAAGATTCAGCCAACACAGGAATAACCAAGACAAACACCTATTGAAATAGTTTAACTTTTTTTGGATACCAATATTCCCTTGTCAGTGGGCATTCTTGCAACCACTACCCAGGAGATTTAATTGAAAAGTTTAAAACACACAGAATCAGTGGGGGGAATCCCCAGGAATTTAAGAATGATGAAAAAGTTTAATCTTTGTCAATGAAAAGTTGTTCTAATTTACTCTTCACACTGTGAGGTATTAGACTGAGTAACATTTACAGTAGGAAGCAATTAGAAGCCTTTTTCTCCCCTTAGCAATAGCCTTTAAGTAACCTACTTAAAGTCGTGGATATAGTTTATTTTAAAGTAGTGTCTCCCTTTAAATTTATAGACTAATATTTGGTGGCTCTATTAGTAGGCATGCATAGCTCTTAGCAAATTTAGAATTGATCAAAAGCCAAAAGAACATAACTTCATATTTCAAGATCTTGATCTGAAATAAATACTACATCAACAGAATAACCAAGGTCTAGCTATAGAGAGAAAGCGCGGGAGAGAGAGAGAGAGAGAGAGAGAGAGAGAGAGAGAGAGAGAGAGAGAGGAGCCAGAACCAACATAATTTTACTACTTTGTCTTGTGACCTTACCTTCACAGCTCCTCCCAAAATTTCTTTTTATTTTCTTTAAAGAATGTCCTATAGACATACTATATCCCTAACACTGAATAAAACTATATATTTATAGAAGATATTCAATAAGAACTATTGTTCCCTCGGCTTTCTTTCACTTCTATACCCAAATATATACCTCCATTCATCCATACATTGAGCTGTGTGATGCTTTCTAAAATATACTCTTAAAATGTAGTTTTCATGGGTCTAAAGAGACAGTGAACCCAAAATAATAATTAATGTAAACAGTTGCCCTGCTCAGTGTAGTATTTCTTCGTGTTTGGGAACTCCTGTCTTGAGTCAGACTTAGTGGTGTGCACCTTTAATCCTAGCCCTTTAAAGGCAGAAGGAGGACGATTACTGTGAGTTTGAGGCCAGTCTAGGCAGCAGAGTGAGTTCTAGGTTAGCATGGCCTAGAGTGAGACCCTACCTTGGGGAAAAAAAAAAAAAAGAAATGTGGCCGGTTGTGGTGGCACACGCCGGTAGGATATTGCTGAAGAGGCGGAGGCAGGAGAATCATGAGTTTGAGGCCAGCCTGGGCTACACATTTGCCGGGCTTTAATCCCAGCACTCGGGAGGCAGAGGTAGGAGGATCGACATGAGTTCAAGGCCACCCTGAGACTACATAGTGAATACCAGGCCAGCCTGGGCTAGAGTGAGACCCTACCTCGAAAAACCAAAAAAAAAAAAAAGAATTGTGAACTCTTGCCTTGACATCTTTAATACATTAATAACACCTAACAACAGATAAGCTAAGCCTCCCATTTGGTTCTTGAAAGTCTTCGTTCTTTCAATTCACATGTGCTTTCCCAGTGACCAGAATGTCCACATACAACATGCATCTATCACACACTGAAAAAGAGAAGGATCCATGCAGTATGGTTTAAACCGCATTATACTGAGAAAGGCCAGGTGCTAAAAATGCATAACGCAACAACAGACTACTTTTGTACAAAGGTAAACTGAGTATAAGCGAAACTCATTGACCCATTTGGCAGATTTAGGAAATAGTAACCAAAAATATAGAATGTAGACTTTTTTAATTTTTGTTTTATTTATTGTATTTTTGTTTGTTTTGACATCTTTATACAAATATCTTACATTTTGATACGTAGCACACATTATTCCCGTATCAGTCCCCTCATAATTATTTTTCTTAACACAATGTACCTTTTTAGACAAAATGAGCAGAAGCATTGGCTAAGGCCTGTTTGCACACATTCCTTCAACTAGCTAAGCATATTCCCTCATTCCTTTTCCATTGTCTCCTCCCATCTGTAAGCCTTTCTGTGCTGTGGGAAATCTCATCACTGAGGTGGTAACGGGGTAGATGGTGGAGATATGGTCCTTATACCACATGTCAATTGTGTTCTGAACAGAGTATCTTAGGGGTCGCAGGCCTTGCTGGGATTTGATAGTCTTATTGCAATGATATGTCTTTTTCTTTGGTGAGCCATACTGAAACTGCTAATCTGTTTTATGAGAGAAATAAGATATTTAATTTCTTTCAGAAGTCTAATTGGAAAATGTCAGAGTTCAGATATAATGTTAAACTTTTAATTGTATAATTCTAATTAGATTGTTATTAACTTTTTAAAACATCCTATTATTGGTTTAAGTATGCGTATTCTCTAATTACTTCTGAAGTGGACTTTCTGCAATCGTCATGTCCCTACGTTTCATTTCCTGTTCCTGCAGCGCCCACCAAGGCTGCATTATGCTTCCATACAACCTTCAGCTACTTCTCCTGCTCTTTTAAGAACTTCACAATTGCCTTTTAGGACTTGACTGAGTAGGAAAGAGATAAGGTACAGAGTAATCCTGCTTCTCAGTAGGAGTTTATCTCAAATGTTGGCAATGAAAGACAAAAAAATTCAACACTAATTCTAATGTATAGCTTATGAAATGTTTTAAGATCCTCAAGGGAAAAAACAATCTCCACCTTTAACACATAGATTATAAAATACATAGGCTTTGTAATATCATCAGAACAGGTTTTCCTAATATAAAACACAGAAAATAAAACACTGATATCCTCTATTGATCCATCACTCCACCATCCTGAATATACTTTGAATGGCTTTACTGATTTCTTTTTACCATGTTTAGACAATATGGGGGAGATGCTTTTGAAAGCTGGAGATATTTTTTATTTATTAATAGGTAGCATTCCCTCCAACAACTAACTTAGCAAATTGTTCCATCCTTCCTCTTCCTCAATGGCATTGGACTGACTCATAATCATTTTCTTCCCTAAATAAGCCATACCCATTACATCAAATTTTATTAAAATAATTCTTATCCTTTTAAGGTACTGTGTGCTAATACTAGGTAATACTTTGCTAAGTGACTTTTGCAAAGAGCTTCTTGTTCTTAGCACATCAGTGCCTACCATGTGCCTGGTCTTCTGCTGAGTATCAGGACTAAGGTATGTTGGAAAATTTACAATTCGTCATAAATGTGGCAGTTAACTTAGCACCTTCATGACAGGCTCCTAACAATGTGCTCTGGCTTTGTTGCCAAAGCTATATGTGGTTGTCGATGGTAGAATTAAAAGAGAAAGATATATATTTCAAGATCTTTCCTGAATGTGGCTAGCAGGTCTGACCTCCTCAGAGCTCAGTCTGCCAACACTAATGCTCCTGGAGGAAGGTAAAAATGGCACTGTAATAGTGAAGGATTATTTAAGCTAGAAGCACACTACATTCTCAGGCTAGTAGCAAAGGCTTTTAAAATGCCATTTTTAGGAACAGAAGGGTTTCTTGAATGTTGAGAAAGTGCTTTAATGTGTCTGACATTAATATTTAATTGGAAAATATTAAAAGTTTTGGCAAAAGTGACAGTTGACGGAAACTGATGTTGAGCCAGTACTTACTGGGTGCTAATCTCCACATTAAATACATTCCGCAAATGACTTCAATTTCACAATGACCCTAAGATGCCAGCAGGCTGAAAGCAAGGTATTCTGCAGTGTCATAGTCTGCCGCACCCACATGCCCATCTTGTCATTATCAGAACAAAGAAACCTTTGCTTCTTGTCAGAGATTGCCACTAATGCTCCTGGTAATGACCAAGGAAAAAAAGTTTTTCCCCACAGAGGTGTCTGCAGCTCTGTGACAAGGAAATGAGTCCTTTCATTCTGGAGGAAAATGCACTGTATAAATTGCCTCTGACATTCCTGTCTGTCAGGTAGCAGAGGTTCAGATCTGGTCTCAAAATTCTTGTAAAGTCAGTTCCCGGGGCTGCACTGCACACTGCACTGGGGTAACTAGCTCAGAGATGAAGAGGTGGTACTTGAGATCTGACTACCAGGGTCTAAATCTTATTCTACTTCTTGCTAACTCTGTGGCCCTGAGCAAATCTCTTAGCTGCTCTTGGCATCATTTATTCCTGTCATAAGGTGTGAACAGTGATAGTACTTAACGCATAAGGTTTTCATAATAATGGAAGGCAAAGTGCATGCAGAGAGTCTGATGCCTGGTACATAATAAGGGCTCAATATATAGCAACTATCTTTATTACCCATGTTATAAGTGCTCACTGTCATTAAAGAGGACATTCTTATTATGCCCACAAATGAGAAAAAGAGATTATTGGTTTGGAAGTGCCTTGCTTTTTCATGTCTGAACATAAATAGACACTAAAGGCTCTGTGACTATTGTATCCCTGTGTGGCACACTGGATGTTTTTCTGTAACCAGAAAACTTGGATGGGGACAAGCTTGGACTTCATCAGTGTAACCCAAGGAGAGATGAGAAGTGTCGGAAGAAGAAGCCAGAGCCAGATGAAACACAGACTAACTAGGGGTTTTTAAAAAATAAAACTTGGTTTTAAAATTTTACTCTTATCAGGAGAGTAGCCTGTGTTGGAGGCAAGAATCTAAGGGGCAGTGCAGATTCAGCCAGGATCCAAATGTTAAGCTTAGAAACAGTTCCAATGTCTTCTCACAAACACGCTTAAACTAACAGTTTCGTTGCTTTTGCCATTTATTTTCCCTTTATTTTCACTGTGTGTGTTTCTATAAAAGACCCCCTCTCTTTCCTCCATTGAAGCACTAGTCAGGGAGTTCTGTTTGTCCTTGTTTTGCAGAAGATTGCTGATGTCCAGATCAGTTTACGCTAGTTAATAACAAAGCCAGGATTTGCATTCTAAAATATTTTCCCTTCTGTTATTTCACTAATCATCCAAGTAGCATACTCTGTTGATGAGCAATCTGGTTATCAAGTCTTGTCCTTGTTAGCAATGAAGGAAATTGTGGCATATTGAAAGCTAGTTGCTCTGTCCCCAGTTGCTTGTGTCATAGGATTAGAAACCTGAATCACCCAGATGTTGTTTTTTCCAGGACAATCTCAGCAACTACAAAAGGACACGTGCTTCAGCAGCTGGCAAGATGGGGTGGGAGAGGGAAGGTAGAAATGGAGATGCATCTTAAATACTCTTGGCATATTGCTGTGTCTGAGTACTAAACATTACATATAGAGATGTATTTCATTGCTATTCTAAGAATAGGAATAGATCCTAAGAGTGTAGTAATTTTAAGTTAAAAAACACAAAGAAAACAAGAATTTCTTAATTAGTATAATACTGATACCAGCAAAGATTATTTCTTAGACACAATGCTCAGCACCAGATTTGATTATAAGATGTTCTTTACAACATCAAGTATGCTGAGTGCTGTGTGCATAGCCCCTTCCTTCCCAGCTCTTGCTTTCAGAATGCTCCAATTTTCTTTTAATTAATATTTCAGCAGCTTGTACTCTTAGGTCCAAGAAGTTCTAAGAAGATATGCTCAACACTGGAAAATGACAGCATAATCATTATTAGTTAATTAAAAAGGGGATCCTAATCTTGCTACAATACATGATGTACAATTGCTCTTTTCTCTGAATTTTACCAACATGCATGTCTTCTTCAGTATTCTTTATCCCTTCCTCACTTTAACTTGATACTGGGTCAATTCCAGGATTTGCAATTATTATAGTCAGCACTAAAAAAGTACTCCCTTTTTATCAATGAATATATCTGATGGCTTTTTCAAAGTTAGAAATTTATTGGATTTTCTATGTGTTTCCTAAATGTGAACTGAGTTTCCACAGTGGAGAAAGAGAGAACAAAACAGTTTGAAAAGATTAGCGACTTAACTCTTGCCAGGTAACATGTTTGTGATATTTTATTAGCTCCTCACACAGTCAAATCTCCAAAGTGTAATTCCTAGATTTAACTCTGTGGTGCACGAGAAATATCAGAATGAAGTGGCATCTATACCATTTGGTGAAGAATATAGAAGTGTTTTTGTTACCATCTCATCACTCACAAAGAGAGTCTATTCACGTTTAGAATAAACACATCTTATTGAGATAGACCCCAGCCATCACCCAGGAGCACAGCTATGACCAAACATGATCTGTAGGAGTCAGAAGAAAGCTGTGGCCATTGCCAGAGATTAGAGAGCCCAACAGGAGAAGCACTCAGGTTACCTTCTATAGGGATTTCCCTGTAGTCACTAAAGTGTATCTTATTGGGATCTTGGTTTAAGTTATTGTATTTAGCAATGCTTATAATGTAACTCTTCAAACACGGCACTGAAAGATAGGTCATGTTTTGAAATCAGCAAAGAAGCAGACAAGGAAGTAGAGAATTATAGTACCAATGACTTGCTAAGACAGAAGTAAGTACTATATTATGAGTGCATGAAAGTACACTTGAGTGGACAGCAAGAAGTGACCAATGTAAGTCCTGAAGATGAAGTCAGAAGGGAAGCTGGAACTGACAAAAACAGGCCTTGGAATAGAGAACATTTTGCATCTAGAATGTTAGCTCTGGTTTTTAGGATAGAGGCCAAACTTGTGTTTATAAGAATGAAAAGTACTATTGGGATGTGACTGATTTCCTTGGATGGCCTTTGAGGCTTGATTCATAATCAGAAAATCAGTCTCAAATTTTAAAAGTCTGACACTGTGTTATTATTATATGAGAGATTTTCCAGAGTTTGGACACAGAATGGTGATCATACCTGTGCTGACATGACTTAAGGTTTCATTACCAATTTGCAATGAGGTATATTGAAATGAATGTAATATCCCTGATGTTTCTTCTGAGTTAATAAGGTTTCTTAAGGTGAGAAGGTAGTTCTTCTCTTGTTGTGCACCCCCTATCCCAGCTTTCATGTTTCAAAAGCCAAGAGAATATAATAGTCCCACCTACTGGTAGGTAGTAAGGCATAGCTCAGAAAAGTGAAGTTTCTAAAACAGAGATTGAGAGCAAGATATAGCCCATGTTGGCATAAAGGTCAGAGTGAATTAGGAGGTTCCCTGTGATCAAGAAGCCCAATGTCAAGCTGGGTGTGGTGGTGACACCTTTAATCCCATCAATCAGGAGACAGAAGTAAGTGGGTGACTGTGAGTTCAAGGCCAGGCTGAGCCTACAGAGTGAGTTCCAAGCCAACCTGGACTAGAGTGTGACACTAGCTTGGGAAAAAAAAAATCAAAGAAGGAGCCCATGTGTAATCAGAAATAGTACTTAAACTGATTCTGCCTAATTCTGTCAGTATAGACATAAATGAGGACCTCTCCCAAGGGCTTTCACTGTAGAATGATTCTTTACCATTCATATAGTTGCACTAGCTAATTTTGTTTGACATATAAAACCCACTTTAGCAAAACATCTATATCAAATAGAATCTATTATATGCTATACACTCAGTTTCATGCATTACTTTATTTATTCTTTTCAAAACCTTTAAAATATAGGGTTTTCATTTCCTCTTGTACAGACTAGGAGAGTGACAATCACACAGGTAACGCACCCAAGGTGACACAACTAATGAACATCAGTCCGAGAACTAAATACTGTCTCTGTATTGATCAACATCTGTCTAGAATTCTACAAACCTTGTGGAATTTGGGGGCTACCACTAATTTTAACTCAATATCTTTCTTTTTAAAGTCAAAACTTTATTAATGAGCTCTCAGATTAGCATTACTTGGTTCATACTACCATGAATTCATAGCCACTGTTTTCTTGTGTTTTTTTTTTCCTTTTTAAGGATTGTACAATGATTCGTTAAAAAGTTGTCTTCTCCTGACTAGCATTAGCTAGATGTAAAGGAAATGGGTGCAATCAAGCCCTTTATGGTGATCAACCTAAGTGAGCATTCACATTACCCTGAACAGCCTCACCACAAAGAATCATGGAGCCCAAAATGTCAATACTGCTGAGGCCAAGAAAGCCTACTTGATGGTATATTTCTCAATTAGTGAATCCCCTGGGAAGGAAATTCTCAATCCAAATTAATGAAGGTACAACTTGTCTTTTGTTCCCAGCTGTTCTCTCCTGCAACACACACTGCATTTCATTTGCTGTCATCAACCCCTTTCCCTTAAAGAAGTTCCAGAGTCTCCCAGTCTCTCCGAACACATCTGCTGATGGTGGTTTTTCTTGAGTAATGCCACACACATTGAGATTTAACTCTCTGCACTTTAAATTTCTCATCACTAATTATATAACATCATTCAACAAAGATTAACTTCTATTTTCAATGACCTATACCTGGCTTGAAGAATGCAGTGTATCAACCACAGATAGGCCCCGACTACTCATTAGCATGAGGATCAACCAGGAAATCAGCAATATAATCTTCACATAGCAATGCTTGCTTTGAGACAGAAATGATGTTCTGGTA
Organism: Zapus hudsonius; assembly: GCA_004024765.1. Lineage (NCBI taxonomy): Eukaryota > Metazoa > Chordata > Mammalia > Rodentia > Dipodidae > Zapus > Zapus hudsonius. The sequence continues at coordinate 22,065 of PVHP010013698.1, forward strand.
GATATTGGTAGAGGAATGAGTCCTTATTGAGAAGATAATATTTGAAATAAAGAGCAAATGACAAGAAAATAACTCCTTAAAAATGCAGGTTCAATAAATCTTAGCCAAAGGGACCAGAAAGATCCAGTCTATAAAGGAGGAATGAATTTGGAATGTTTAGAAAACAGATAGGGAGGCAGTATGGTTTCATTGTAGTGAACAAGTGAGAGAATGAGAGAAGAGACTGGAGAGTCTATGCCAGACCCTATCAGATGGGAATGTCAGGGTCAAAAATAGCTTCGCATTGTCTCTTTGTGATATTGTGAAGCTATTAAAGACTTAAAGCTGGAACATGAGAAAATCTGATATACAGTTTGAAAGCTATCTTTGGCTTTAGAGAATGACCTGCGGGAGGCACAAATGAAATCATGGAGTCAGATAGAAAGCCTGTGAATTCACGGGAAGTGTTAATGCCTTAACACAAAGTCAAGATACAGCCAAGCAGATGAGCAATGAGTTTGTTGCAGAAATCAGTTTGGACAAGAGATAGACTTGATGATGGACAGGCTATGAGGGGAAAACAAATTCAGAAGCGATATCTAGATTTTTACTTCAAAAACTGAGTTGAGGTTAATGATAATCACTGAGATGGAGCATATGGGCAGCCGAATAGGTCAGAAGAAAATATATAAGGTCAACACTGAAGTTGCTCTGTGTTTGATGTGAATAGCTGAATATGTCAAGAATGAATGCTGAAATCCTGGAGAATATCAGAGGCACAGATCTGAATTCAGTGTTGTCATCACCAAAATAACATTTCAAATCATGAAACTAAACATGCTCACCTTTGGGTCATGTATTTACAAAGCAAAGAAGGAAAGTTATAAAGACACTACAGCAACTCAACCCTTGTATTGATTGTCTATCTCAGCTTTAAAAGACAAACTCCTTCTCTTTATGTAAGATTTCACTAATAGAAGAGTCCAGAGAATTTGAACCAAATAGAGCAAAGTCAGCATGGTATGGCATAGGTGTCATTGTGGAATATGTGTCTGCTTCTAGCATTATTACTCTTCTTAATTGCTCAGATTTTTAATGACAGTCTAGTTTAGAACACAATTTGGGGTGGGAAATGGGGCAGGAGAGATGCCTCAATGGGAAAAGTGTTTGTCATACAGGCATGAGGGCCTGAGTTCATATCCCCAGTACCTTCATAAAGTGCTAAGCGTGGTGGTATTGTGCCCATAATCCCAGCAAATAAGTGAGCTCTAGGATCAGTGAAGACCTTGTCTCAAAGTTTATGGTAGACAGCGATAGAAGAAGATTCCAGACATTCACTTCTGGCCTTCACAGGAATTTGCACACAGCTGCACCATCAACCCCCCACCCACACAGGAGTTCACACAAATATGAACATACACACACACACACACACACACACACACACACACACACACAGGATTTCACACATCTATAAAAAACAAATACACACACAGGAGTTTGCACATATATGAACACATATACACACAAAAAGGAGTTCACACATATATAAAACAAACACACACACATACAGGAGTTCACACATATATAAACACAAATACACACACAGGAGTTCACACATATATAAACACTAATACACACACACAGAGGATCACACAAAAAAAAGAGTACACAAAGAAATATCTAAGTTTCCTTGAGGTTTTGTTTCTTAATAATGATTTTGTCCCAGTCCATGTATTACCCATAGCTCATGTGCAAGTGTTAAATGAATTACGACTTGTCCTTGTGTCCTTGACCTTGACCTTGACCTTGTCCTTCTGTACTTCTCCTTGTCCTTATGTCCTTGTCCTTGTGTCCTTGTCCTTATGTCTGTCCTTGTGTCCTTGTTCTTGTCCTTGTCCTTGTCTAGAGTTGAGGCTAAATAACAAATCAGGCCTGTAATTTTCCTTCAAAGAAACAAGTCAGCCTGTCGTGACAAAGGAGAGCCTGAATAATCATCAAGATCCTTTCTTCTTTCCTCCCTCTTGGACTCTTCTCTTCTGCTCCCCTCTCACACACTTTCCCTTTTTACAACCATATCAAAGAATAAAATAAGCCTTTTAAAGATCTCATAGGGTTTGAAATGGATTTTACATTTATTCTACTCAATTTAGCTGGTGTTTTATTGAAAATATTATTCTGCAATAGAGATTATATAGCACACCTCTGTCTTTCAACCCTATGTATTTTTTCTCCCTGTAAAAAAGGAAGTAGCTTTTTTTTATTATAGGGTAGCATGAAAAGTGTAAAACATTTTAGTAACACTCACTGAATAGATCAAATATAGCTCCACACAGATACATAAACATATGCCCATATATATGAACCAATCCCAGTCAATGCACTCCACCCATTTCTTTGCTTAATCAACTCATTACATTACTAATAGTTCAAGATATGTACATGTGATTGGAATTCCTGTTCACTCTGAAGTAGATGTGTATACTGTAGTGGTAACATTCCTTAGTGCTGATTTGAGATTTGTATATATATATATATATATATATATATATATATATATATATATATATATATTCCATAATGAATTACATTATTTAGTTGGCAAACAATGAGTTATAATCCCCAATTCCCCAATGCCCCCCCAATCTCCAATCAGCTGGATACCCTCCTCCGTGGGTTGTCTGGATCAGTCCTTGTGACAGGGAACCATGGATAGCCTAGTATTCAGCCCAGTTCTCCTGGCCCAAGTGTGTTGTTACTGAGGGGTGCCATGCCTCTGGATAGTCTCCTCCACCATGGCTCTCACAATCTTTCCGCCCCCTCTTCCGCTCAGTTCCCTAAGTCGTGGTGGATGAGTATTAAGGCTGCTTTAAGGTTGTGAGCTTAGGGGGTCTTTGTGTCGAAAATCGTTGGTTTCTGTCTCACTGGCTTATCCTGTGTTGATTTAATGGCTGTGGCTGTGGGCCTCTTGTTCATCTCGTCATTCTCTGCGGAGTTCCATTTGGATCCTCCCTTGTATGACTGTGGTGGCTCCTCTCTTGCCAGCATCTCAGCTATCGGCCTACGGTCGGTTGGTAGGGTTAGATGAGCCCCAGCTCTCTCGCTGCATCCTGAAAAATAAAAACACAATCTCCATCGGAGAGTGAGATCAGTACAGGTTAATAAATAGACACAATTCTGGATTACCTAGATTCTATTTTTAGTAGCCTCCCCATCAATCGAGATTTGTTTATTCAGGAATTATGTGCATATTAATCAAAAGTTTCATGTCATCAAATCATTTGCTACAGTTTTGCATGGGGTAGAAATCTCTGAGCTGTGTAAACTTTAGTAAAATGCATCAATGATATTAATGAAAAGTATTCCCACCTACTGTCACTACACATTTCCAGGCACAATGTTATGATGCCATTTACAATGTCTTCATTTGGAAAACAAACAATGGAAGAAAATGCCTTATTATTTCAAAGATGAATTCCTTGGTTTATTCCTTAAAACCAAGCAGAGGATAAAAATAAAACAACTCAGCTATAAGGTATGAGCAATAAATCTGACAGGTGACCTTTGAATAGCAATTTGTGGAAACCAAAGAGAGTAAAATTTGTCTCTAATATAATGCAAAGATAACAGTTAATCTAAAATTTTCAATGATATTTATGATCCAGAGTAAATAAATTCAGGAAATTACAAAACAACCTTTACTAATAAATGATCTTCACATTTTAAAAACATATTTCTGAGAGAAATAATTTATATCAAAAAATCTGAGATAAGATTAAGAAATTGAAATGAACTATTAAAATAGCATATGTATTGGTAATCTTTAAGTACACATAAAAATGTTCATTTTGTAGGAATAAAAGTAAAAATTTTTTAAAAAGAGAGCTTAAGATAAAATATCAAAAGGCTATATATAGTGTAGTATAGGAGGAAGAATTAAAGTGCTTTTATGTTTTACTGTTTATAAGCAGGGTGGAGATTCTGATTAATTTTATAATTCAATTTATTCATGTTTATACTTTGATGAGATCAATTAGCAGAATGGAACCAATGTATATAAATAGAAGACTAGAAGTAAAAAAAGAATAGGAAAAGAAATCAAATTCTTTTCAGTTAAAATTCCAATATAATTCTAAGATATGAATAAAAACAAAGAATAAGAAAAAACTAGCCCATAAGTAGAAAATACAAAGTTAATTATGACACCACATATTAAAGATTTATTTTATTTTTAATTAATCATCATTAATTGTGGTTGTGTTTTGGTTTTGATATTTTAAAACATGATTTCATGTATCACCGACTTGCATCAAATACTTTGCAGCTGAGGATTACCTTGAACTCCTGTTCTGCCTCTACTTCTCAAATGCTAGAATTATAGACATGCACTACAATGCCTAGATCAATGATTTATTTGAAAAGTATATAAACAACAGTTATTAATCTGTGGCAGACTTGTGACAGAAATGCAAAAAGCAGAGGTAATGAAGGATTAAATGGGAAAATTTAACTATACTAGAAGCATAAACAATTCATCAAATATAAAAACATGAGAATAGCAACAAAATGATAGATTATAATTGCAATTTACAAAGAACGTATTACAACATTTGATTATAAAGCCAAGCTGAATTGGGATTCATGATATATAAATAATTTCCTCAGGACCATCAGGGAAACAAGCTACAAAACACAAAGACAAAAAGAAAATGAACAGACAATCCTCAGAATATTAAACTCAGCAGCCTAATGCATGCATTAAAAGATTTTTCAGTTTCATTTTAAATCCAATAAATGCAAATATTTTGTTTTTTACCATTATTTAACTGATAGATGTAAACATCTAAACATGGCATAAAAATATAAAAATGAGCATGGTATCTTCTATTGTTATAATACACATGTTTCAATAATACATATACTATACAACATTCAAATCAGGATAAGCAGATACATTTCCTCAAACATTAATTCTTCTCTGCATTGGAAACTTCAAAGCCTTTTCTGTGTGTTGTTACTGAGGGTGGCAACCCTCAGTAACAACACACTTGGGTCAGGAGAACCCAGCTGAAGACTGGGCCATCCATGGTCCCCTACCACAAAGACTGATCCAGATGGCCCTCAGTGGAGGATATCCAGCTGACTGGGGATGGGGAGGGGGGCAATGAGGAATTGGCGATAACAACTCATTGTTGGCCCACTAAACAATGTAACTCATTATGGACAATAAAAAAAACCTTGTCTGTGCCTTTGGGAAGTGTATAGTACACTAATTTTCTACAGTCACTGTACTGTGCAACAGCATACTTAGAGAATAGTTTGCTCCTATTTACTGTAACTAGTACCTATTGATCAACATTCCCCCCTCTTTCCCCACTCTGCTCTCTTCAGCTTTTGGCAACTACCAGTCTACTCTTAACTTCTATGAGATCAACATTTTCAACTTCTACATATGAGTGAAGTCAAGTGACACTTGTGTTTTCATGTGTGTCTTATTTAACATAATCTAACATAATCTCTGATCCATGCATGCTGTTTTATTTTATTGACTGGATTTTGTTCTTCCTATGGCTGAATAGTATCCATGATATATGTATACCACATTTTCTTTACCTAGTCATTTTTCATGAAGTAAACAAAAATGAATATCACAAGGTAACATTGTTTATTCTTACTGGATGATTTGTTGTTGATATTGTTGTTTCTCTGCAATCCAAGCTGGCATCAAATTTATGGTCCTCCTGATTCACTCAGTTAACAGAGTGCTAGGATTTCAGGTCCCTACCACTACATCAGGTGTTATATTGGAAAAACTTGAAGTAGATATTACCAAAGATTAGTGAGGATGTGAAGAAAAAGCTTTTGTGCCTTTCTGATATATATGTAAATTATCCAATAGAGTTAATGATGTGTATACTTAACTGAACAGCAAAGTTTTCCCAATATATGACCTAGGAAATGTCTTGAACATGTTCTGCAGATTAAATTTATGCCATTGTTTATAATAATAAAACTAAAAACAATAGGATTGTCCACTAAAGGGACAGTGAATAAATTTTGGTTCAGAGATCACTAAACAGGAATGAAATGAATAAACCAGCTACTTATGCCATCATGAATCTCAAAGTATGATGTTGATCGAAGCAATAAATTATGAGTATAACTTATGTTCTGGTACTCCTTAAGTAAAATTAGAAAATATACAGAACTAAACAGTAGTTTGAGCCAATAAACAAGAAAATCTTGGGGAATACCGAAAAGCTCTGAATGCTACAATATTTGTGGGGACAGAAAAGTGAAGGGCCTCACATAAGATTTCAATGCTATGTTACATAACCTATTTCTTAATGGGGGTCTGAATTTAGCATCTTCAAATATTACATGTGTAAAATACATTATGTATATGCTATTTCATAAATATGTTGTTATAAATACAAATTCTATCATATCATTTAGAAATATAAAAAGAAAAAACATTCATTTTCTAACTTCATCATTTACTCTAATATAAAACCATCAAATCAATCCATCATGAATTTTCACTAAAGTTTATTAGTCAACAGTATTCATGTTTTCATAAATTTATTTTTAAAATACTCCATAAAATTTAATCTGTAATACATATTCATTAGTGGATGCTGTAGGCCTCAGTTTCTTCATCTTTTAGGATGTATTGATGAACTGAATTCTGACAGTTTTTTTGTATAGTAAATCACTACATACTACTCCCATAGTTCATAAAACTTTAATGTCCTCTGCAATGAACAGGTCTACATGAGAAGGTGTGGAAGGCAGAATCCGGGTCTCTCAGAGCAGTGTCATGCCTTACCTACCATATGGTCAGACAGTTCATAAAGAACACTGCATGATACACTAGTGAATGCTGGATGCATTAAAATCTCAGCATATTATGGAAGTCACTAGAAGACAAATAGCACAGTTCTACAAAACCACTGCTGAAATGTTGTATACTATTCTAGGATACACATTTTATTTTCTCAAAAATCTCAGTGGTATTCCAATATATGGCACCTTTATCAGCTATTGTCAACCAGACATCAGCTATGATGCAGCTGTCAATGACTGATTAGGAACAAATTTAGTTATTCTTCCTGTTGTCCTGCCTAGGCAACACAATTAATTTATGTGTCTTTCCATTGTCATGTTCTGATACATTCAAGCCAGCCTAACTTCATATTGTAAAAAAAGGACATCAGTACTTTGGATAAATACCCCAGAGATTATAGAAATACCCTAGAGATTATAGTGAGGAAACCTTTCAAGAAAATATTTTTAATAGGAACAAGATTCACTGGGAAAACTCAGTAATAAATTTGAATAGTAAAACAATTCAGTTAGTCTAAAATTAAAGATATTTAAAAGAAACTTAACTAATTTGTGTGTCTTATACTTATATATACATAAACAAGAGTATACCTTTAACATTTTATTAGTAGGTGTTCATTATAAAAAGTGAAAGTTCAAAATTATATTTTCTTTCAATTATATCATGTATTTTGACCACATTCACCCCTATTATTTCTTCCTGCCTTTCTCCCTTCTTGACAGTTTCATTAATTTGATACTTTCATGTCTCATGTTTGTGTATGTGTGTGTGCGTGCGTGCGCATGCACACGTGCACGTGTGTACATATAACACAGGTTCCATACTTTTGAGAAAATATTTGATATTTCTCTGAGTCTGGCAAATTCCACTTATTAATTTTTTAGTTTGTTAGCAAACACTGGATTGGTTTTCATTATGGTACATTTCAAGGAAATTTTGTTTTTATTATTTCCCTTCCCCCTTTCTTTCCCCATCACCCTCTCCCCTGTTGCCCACTTCAACATAGCCTTCTTTCCACATTCATACTACATGTTTTCTTTACTGGATGTGGTAGTTTAAATGGATATCCCCCAATAGATTCAGAGGTTTTATTTATTTATTTATTTATTTAATAAAATATATCTTTATTGTCCATATTTACATACAATGAATGAGCAAATAATGTGCTGATATCCCCAGTTCCCTGATTTCCCTCTTTCCTGTCCCCAATCAGCTGGACAAACTGGGTCAGTCCATGGGGTAGGATGTTATGTATAGCCTAGGAGTCAATCCTGTTCCACACCCCTTTGTTGTTACCGAAGGGAGCAATGTCTCTGGGAGTTCTCACCCTCCATGGCTCTTACGGTCTTTCTGCCCCCTCTTCTGCTCAGTTCCCTGAGTCATGGTGGGTGAGTATTAAGGCTGCTATATTGTTGAGGCCTTAGGGGCCTCAGTAATTCTGTTTTAGGTTGCATTGAAAATCGTTGGTGTCTGTCTCGCTGGCTTATCCTGGGTGGACAGATTGGCTGTGGTTGTAAGTCTCTTGCTTATCCCACTGCTCTCTGTGGGGTTCCATGTGGAGCCTCCACGGTAGATCTGGGGTGGCTCATCTCTTTCCAGGATGTCAGCTATCTGCCTGTGGCTCATTGGTTGGTTTGAAAAGACCACATCTCTCTCGCTGCCTTCTGAAAACTACAAACATCATCAGAGAATAAGATCAGTATATGTTAACTGAGGCACACATTTCTGAATTGGCTAGATTCTATTGTGAGTAGCCTCTTTGTAAATCACTTGTAAAGTGAATTTCTCTTTGGGGGCCCAAGATTTTGGTTTCCATTGTATTTCGCCCTGAGTCCCTGTCATAGTCAGCCACGTGCCACTGGGATGAATCTTCAAACCAGGCACAATTTGGGGGAGGAAAATATTTATTGAAACTACAGATTGAAGGGGAAGTTCCATAACAGCAAAAGAGGCTGGCCCTCTTTCAAATGTCTGAGCAGAGAGAAAAACCCACCATGTACATCACACACACAGAACAGGGAACAGCCAGGAGGGCCAAAGAGAGAATTTCTTCCCCTTTATATAGGCTTAGGGTGGGGTTTACAACCCTTCCCCAGACTTAATGGCTTCCTGAGTCTCTGGAATTTCCTTCCTGCATGGCCCACACATGAAAGGATGTTTACTTTCAGCCCCTTTACATCCTGCCCCTTGCTGAGAGGCTGCCTTCCTATAAACATCCTCAGAGACCCACCTAAGATAATTAAAAGATCCAAGTTGACAACAAAACCTAACCTTCACAGTCCCCAGTTCCAGTCAAGGGATGCTTGTCACTGAGTGGATTACGTGGCTAAATTAAAGCTGTTGATTGCCTCCCCCAGACTTTGAATCCTCCATTGCACAAGTGTTCATGTCTTGGTTTGTTGTTCTCTCCTAGTAGGAAGTGTGCTCTGCCTACTCATGGTGGAAGACTGTGTTTCATATATGTGGTCTCTGTTTACTCCAACTGTCATTGATTAGTTTCTCCTGGCAGCTTATGCAGTGTCTTCACGCACTGCACTAACCATCTGGGGGCTGGGTACCATGCTGGACCTCACAGGGTCTCTCGGTGCTGATAGATGGCTTTCTTAAGAAATAAGATCTTACCTCAGGCCTGGGGTGTGTATTCAAGAGCTTTGACAAAATTCTGTCTTGTTTTGGGGAGGGACCTCATGGGTCTCTTTGGTCAACAACTCAGTGAGGGAAGGAGCCAGTGACTGGGGTCAGAAGTTGCCAGACTGATCAATTTTTCATGGGCTTAGACTCTATCCCCATCTATTCACAGCCCCTCTTGTCAGACAATATCCACTTCTTGTCCAATAGTTTATAGTATGCAAGTGAGGATTTTATAATTTTGAATCATTTTTGGTTTAGCTTCATGCTTGTCATCCATTCCCCTCCCCCCACTCCTTACCTCTCTTTCACAAACTCTCACTTCTCCCAATTGGTTTGCATGGAGTTTACAGTTAACCTGGTTAGGAACCGTATCTGAGGGAAAATATGTGGTGTTCGACTCTATTCTTTTGAGAGTTCGCTTAGTAGGATCTGTTCCAAGTGAGACCATTTTTCTCTAAATTTTCTTATGTCATTAAAGCTTGAAACTTGGTATCACTGTGAGTGGATCCAGCCATAAGGGTTCAACCTTAAGGTATTATGGGGGTGAATCTGGAGTTCCAGCCTAATATATGTAGAGAGCAGTCTGGACTACTTGGAACACTGCCTGTAGTTCCTGCAGCTTGGCTGCCTGAGGGTGTTTGCTTTTGGAAGTGCTACTGATGGTTTTCTCTCTGCTTGGATCAGTAAATCCAAATTCAAACAAATCCCAATTCTCCTGTAAACTGTGCCTAGTTTGGAGTTTCAGCCCAGCAGTGTATAGCTGACTCTGACATAAATTGTTACCAGGAAGTGGGGTAGTATTGTTGAGGAAAATCTGACCATGTGGATTTTGGTCTTTTGGAACTTGTGTGCTGGACAGTACTTGCTCATAAACTTAATGTGTTCTGAATGCCTGATCCCCTGCTGATGGCAGTTTTAAAATTTGAACCTCTTTGGAGGTATGTTGTTGGAGGCAGGCTTATGAAGGTATACCTGGCTTCCCTTTGCCAGTTTTTGACACACCTTCCTGCTGCTGTTTGTGGTGCTTTGGTGGAGGTAATGTCCACCCTCTGCTCATGCTGTCATTTTCCCTACCATCATGGAGTGTCCTATGAGTCTGCAAACCAAAAATAAAAATACTTCCTCCACAAGCTGCCTTTTGGTTAAGTTCTTTGTTGCAGCAATGAAAAGGTTGACTACAACAGCACTAATTCTATAAAATTGGATGGGCCAGTTATTTGCTTCTTCATTTATCCAAAAAGGAAACAAACCTGGAGAAACTGACTGGTTTTTCAAAGCCCTCCTGCCCCCCACATAAGAGGTAGACCATTACCAAAGCCAGGGAAGAAGGTGGGACTTTCATGTATTCATCTCCCTTATTTCTGATAAACCATAAAGAAGGCACGTGAGTGGTCAGGGTCAGTATTGAAGCTGGAGTGTGCTAGACAGCAGGTCCCGGTCAACCGACTAGAATAAACATGTCCAGCAAAGGTGAGTCAGTGAAGATGAAGATGCAAACATCAAGCTAAAACCAAAGAAACTGAAGTAAATACCCAACCCATCTATGATCATGATAGCACAGAATAGAATTCAGAACTTGTCCAGAGAGGAATTCCAGATGAAATATTGTATTGTTGGTGTTTCTTTAAGTACCTGAGTACAAACATGGTTTCCAGCCTTGTGGTTTATGGTCTTTAAATGGCACAGACATGGATATACTGAACACAGTTCTTGGTATCTTGATAATAATGTTTGAGCCAAATTTTGGTGTATTCTATACTGGTGAAGCTACAGATAAAATAAATAAAAGATATTGCTATGTTCCTATCTTTCTTCCTAGTCAAAAAAAAAAAAATCCAAAAACTTCCAGGAGAGTTTCTGCCTCACTTATCAAGTGGGTATTGTTTAAAAGCTCAGGTTAGAAGAGAAAATAACTTGAAGCCCTATGGATAGCACATGATTCTGACCTGGCAAGTGCAGTTAGGTGAAGTATTTTGTCAAGACTTATTGTTTTGTACTTAGAAGCCACTTCACCAATAGAGCTCTGTGCTTGGGATATTGAACATTTTGGGTTTTGTTGAAACTTGGAAATGGAGAATGTTCTGAGACAAACAAGTACTAACTCTGCTTAGTATTCCCCTGCATGCACACATCTTGGGAAAAGCTCTAAAGAAGAGCGTGGAAAGGTGTGCCTGCAGCTGAGTTTCATAGAAAGGAACACAGAGCGAAAAGTAGATTCCAGACTCGGTTTCACATGGTGTGAGACATCAAGATGCTGTGCTAGTTCCTCTCCCAGAAAATACACAAATAGGAAAAGAGGGCTCAGTATCCTTCCCAAGTCTTTAGAATGAATCATGCTTTGGGTTGGGTTACTACAAAAGAGGATATTTGTGTTTTGTAAGGAGGAAGCTGTCTAATGATACCATTTTTTCTAAAACATGCTGGAACAGTATCATTACACATACATTTTCTGAAGAATTATATCACATATAATAGGGTAAATAGGGTACAGATACATTGAAAGCTGAGTAGCTCTAACTCATATCACCATTTAATTATTATTAATATTAAAATATGATTTTATATTGAGTGGAAATATAACTATTATGTCAGTCACTTCCTTGCATCTGTGCATGTAGCTAGATAAAACACCAGGAGATTTAAGATAATATAGAACAATTAAATGAATGATCATGCGTGTGTGTGTGTGTGTGTGTGTGTGCGCGCGCGCGCACACACACACACACACACACACACACACACGCGCGCGCGGTCCTGTTCCCATTTGTATTTTGGTCTGGGGAGAGTCCAAATGACTTCATGTAAGTTTTAAATTCAGGTAAACTTGATAGTCAACAGGATTATAGGATAAAGGGAAACCCAATATGTTGCAGCCATGTCTAAGAGAGGATAATTTCATGTTTGTCCTGACTCCATTTCTGTTACTTTCATAGGGTGAGGTTGAGGGTAGTTTGGGATGAATCCATGCAATGGTGCTTAAGTGGCTAGTAGTAAATCACGAAAGGAACATGGACTTTACTTCGTGGGAGGAAATTGTGGCATCTCCACATGTTTAATAGCATGGAGGATCCAGATCTGATTATGCTATGGCATCTAGGAGAGAATATTTACATTAGTTTGTCCAAACATATCATTCGGCCCTGCCTGAGCTACCTCCTGTCGCCCAGTATGTGTGAGCTGGCATCATCGGCTGCCCTTTTCCCTTGCATCTCTGTGAAGTGCATGACCCCCTCACCAGCAATTGCTAGAAAAGGTTTAGTTTTAGATGGCTATTTGCAGTTAAGGCAAACTATTAAATTGCCTCCTCTGGTAACCTCTGGTGATGGGATTCCCATTGGGAACAGCCAGCACACTATAGAAATTGGGAGAACTCCTAACTTGAATATATCTGCTCTCTCCATGAGCTCAGCCTTGGGCTCCCTGGGCAATAAATGGTGCTACTCACTCGTTATGCCCCTAGGTGTAGACAGAATACACTCTCTTACCAGAAAATCTGTGAGCTGAAATTCCATTTGGAGAGGTATAACAAAGGCATTTAAAACAGATATAAAAACTCAAGTCTTGGGTTGAATGAAATAAAAGAGTCCAGAGGAAATACGTGGGATTGTAAGTCCTACATATTTATAAGAAAATAAAAGGATTTGTTGATATTCTTTTCTCTGCTTTAAGAATAGTTCTCTGTCTGGTGTTTAGTTGAAAGCTTGACCAACCTGCTCTTACACAACTGCACCACAGATAACACCTGGAGATTTAACCCCTCCTTCACAGTGCCATCTCCAGTATATCCATGCTGTGAATTACATATTACTGCTGAAGTTAATATAAAGCAACGACTAGGGAATGGTATAAGTTAGTGTTCTGGAATGGCTCAAGTCTCTACCCCAACCAAAGTCTTTGCTTCCCTCTTGATTGGTGCCCCAAATTGCAAATTCGCTGAGTGCACTTCCTAAGATATATTAAATTCAAAACATTAATGGAAAGAATTAAACTGTGTATTAAAATCTGCAGCCTCAGTCGGTGCCTATGGCAAGACATTTTACCTCTCTGATCCTCTCGTCTTATCTATGAAGTAAAGATGAGAATGACAACATATCTACCTCCTAGCATTGTCATGATAATCAAGTTGCTTATTTGTTGGTAGCTCGTAAATGTTTAAATGCCAACAAAATGTGCGCTCTCATTAGTAATATCATCCCATTAAAAATTCATGATTTAAACTACATCTTTTGCTTCTAAAAGTTAATTTCTTTATCAAGATTTTCTTATAGTCTAAAATATTTAAGTATCCTAGAACTTACTGAGAGGATTTTTTTAACCTATATGACAATCCAGTAAGCCATATCTTATGGTAAAGAAACTATCCCACAGAGGCAAAAAGAATTGTGCAGAACCACACAGCTTGCCCACTGGCACAGAGAGATTCCCAACACAAATCCAATAGCTCCAGGTATGCAGCTCTTTCCAATAATGCACAGACACATGAACTTTCTGTTGTTCAAGTACAGTGGTTTTTATTTTCAGTGAGACTCTATTTCCCTTATGACATTAAAGCCAATAAAGCTAATATCTGAGATTTTATGAATATTTTCACAAGCTCTAATTTGGAGCTTACTTATGTGTTTTTCCTACTGGCAACTCTCTGCAATATTATTGGGTCCCTGGTTAATTAAGATAGGAAGATCACCTATACTGTTATTTGCCCTTTGATGAAAATTTTTAAAAAGCAAAATTATTGTAAAAATATTTGGGTTTGTAAATATCAAAGAAAAATAAAGGTACGTGATCCTGCATATTTTGGAACTTGAGGTCTGGCATAAAATAAGGCTGAGCATCAAACTCCAGATCTGCAGATATGACTTATGCAGCAAGTATTAAGATAAGCAGCGCACTCTAGATTGTATTTAAATCTCTGGAGAAAAGATGGTGATGAGGTATAGAATCTTAAATAGGATTTTGACGATGGCTTGTAACTAGGCACATGGTAGAGGTTAGGAAGAAATTATTCTCTAAGCACCATTATTCCGAAAAATTGTAAGATGAGCAAGAAAAGACATTGATGACCTCAGAGAAACATGAATAACACATTTTTGCTCAGATCACATTGACAACCTAGCCTGACTCCTAGAAACAGCAAATTGGGTATTCAGAGATCAGATGGGTTTCTTAAAGACCCCTTCCATATTTTAAATATCTTGTTAAGTTTGTCTTAGAGGAAGAAAAAAAGGAAGGAGCGGGAAACGCATATCTCCCTAGGAAAAATGTGTTTCTTTTCTTTTGCGCAATCTAGCAATTCCATGAGGAAAGACTATGCCCTGCACTGCCAATAGTTTAGTGTGTACAGGGACCTGGAGCAGGCCTCCAGGGAGCATTCCTGTTCTTTCACCTGAGGTTTCCACCTAGAAAGTCCCAAAGGGTTGAGGTCATGCTACAATTTCAGCATCTCAGGGAGCCCAGCTGAGAAGCCTTTTCTCTCAGCATGAGCTCATGGTCTCACACTGTGATTGCCACCATGGTGCCATCCCTAAACATATATTTAAAGAGCCATGTTAAGTAAGAAAATAAAAGACAGCATTCCTCAGCGCAAATGAAATTTAAACCAACCTCTGATATTGGCCAAACTTACCTTTCTTCTGCTAAACAAATGTACTGTGCATATGATTTCTGTCCACTGATCTTATGAAAAAGAAATTATGAAGAAAACTTCAGCTCTCTGGGTGGCAGTAGGTTTCATTGGCTACAAATGAAGTAAATTACTGGGTCTTCTACACTTAACATTTCAGGAGCTTCTAGCCAATTAGGCAGCTGCATCCTTATAAAAGATACAGATGTGCTGTTTCCTGGCATAGAAGGAACACAAAAGAACCTCCTTGGCTAGTTTTCATTTTGGTATATTGTCAAGATGCATGTGGAGAATATTATCTTCATGTGTGTATATATGTGCATACATACAACTGAGTCAAAACTGTTTCCTATACCTGTGAACAACTGTTAGTGTTTATTTTGTGAGCTGTTGCTATAATTTCTTTAGTATCTCATTATCAATAACAGTTACTGAGGCCTTTGTATGGAGATGATAATAGTGCTATATATTTGGTAAGACACCATGGTCTATATCATTATACATTACTTCATCCAACACAGACCACCTCTACCCACTGGAAGATTCTTAAACTCTGAAGATTAATGGAAAAGTTACACTTTGATAGTAAACAATATGTGAGATCTGAATATTTTAGATTTTTTTCAAAGACAAATATATCTCAAAGATACATATATTTCAGTAAAAAAAAAAAAGTAACAATCCATTCACACATTATCCAATGGAAACCATTGCCCTTTGTACTGTATGCTTTGTACTTCAGGAGAAGTCCTTGGATGGTGGCTGCTGGTCCCAGGCTCACATTCACAGTAGCTTCTTTTAGGTCATTCATCGCTGTTTTCAAAAAGTGTTTTCAGAAAAACATGCTTTGTACCAAGCTGGGGCTGATACTGGGGATATGAAAATGAACAAAACGAATACCAGTCTCATCAGAATTCATATCAAAAAGGCGGTTTTGTTGAAAGAGATCTTTATTGTTTGCATTTGGCAGGCAGAAATCCAAAGATTTAAGCTGTGACCCAGTGCACGTGGCATTGTGCCAGGCTCCTTGACCCTGTAAGTAGCTCTAGCTGCAAGTGCAGGAACTGTGCGCTTCCAGGATTTGGACTTTTCTAATCTTTCCCTACCATCTACTAATTCCATAGCAGATCTTCAATCGCTGGGCCATGCTTTCCCAGAACCCTTGGTGTCTTCAAGGTATGCTGTGGTCAAGTCTTCAGGGATAGCCATCCCCACTTGCCAGGGTCATCATCACTAGCTCCGATGCAAAAGCCACCTCGCCAGCATGCCAGCTGGCAAAAGCCCTGGATTCGGTTTTGTTCAGGCAAACAGATGAGCCCTCTAAGGGTTAATTAGGAAGAGAACCCCTTTCAGGGCCTGGAATTGTTTACCTCAATTGTTTTTTCCTGTGAACTGCCATGTTTCACTTGGGTACTAATTGTGCCTGATGGACCCATTAGTTTGTAATCAGAGCGGTTCCTTGGCTAGCTCTCTGGGGGTTAATTAAATGGATGAGGTAGTGGCCCGGATATTACTAGCAGACAGGACCACTCCACATTGGAGAAAGTCCCGTTACTATGAACAATCAGGTTCCTCAGCACCAGCTGGAGTTTATTAGGTTACTGTACCAAGACCAGCCCGGCTGATCCATCCATGCCCTCCTGCCTGGCTCGGCCCTGTTTGCGCCCAGGGGAGACTGGTGCCAGCGCTCTCTGCAAACCCTGCCTGCGCCTAGGCAGCCCTGGCTCCAGCAGACGATGATTCCTGCCCCGGGCTAGATGTGCGCACCTCAAGGAAAAGCACCGGTGCCTCCCACCCCAAGGCACTTAAGAGCTAAGAAAGCGGCAATCTTCCTTGAAACACACTGTACTAAACACAGCAAGAGACCACAATGATTGGTAAGGCGATTAGACATTTCTCTGGTGTTTTTATAACATTGTTGCTGCTGATGGAGGCCGACCTTGTAATCTCCACTTCTTTACCCCTTGGATTTCTCCTCCCTACCGAATGTCTAGCCTGAGCTTTGTGTAAAATGATCAGGCATAATTTTTTGTCTTATGTTATTTTTTTTATTCTTTTACAATAAAACCCCTGGGATTTAGTAACCAGGAGAGAATGTTTTGTTGAGGCGTGAAGAGAAGAATAAATCCGGGAGCTCAGAGCGAACTAGGAGAGAAGGATTTTATCCATGAGGCTTTGTCCTCAGACCCACAGTATCACGCTCAGTGACAAGGGTCTGTGGCATGGAGAACTGTCTGAACTATAATCACAGAAAAATGTGCTCTGAGAAGTATCAGTAATTTTAGTTCTTACACAAAATCGGGGTTGTTCAAGAGTAGAAAATACAACGTGATGGAGAGTGCAGATGATGGAATGCCAAGAGCTGAATTCAATTTCTCACTGAACATCTCTTAAGTTTCAATTCCCTTATCCTTACAACGGGTATAATAATAAAGACCTTCTTTTTCTGCCACAAGATTTTAAAAACATCAAGTAGGGTGCCTGATATACATCAGAGAGCTCAAATAATATATGAATGATAAATGGAAGGGAAAAACATTGTGAGGTATTAAGAATTTATAATAATGACTTTTTTATGCTGAGGACCAGGGAAGTTCTACTGTCCATGAAAGAGTTCTACTTCTATTTATTGGGATATCCTTCAAAGGAGAGCTTGTGGGAAGGGCCAGTCACATTGGTTCCTGGTAATTTCCATGGTAATATTTTTAAGAAATATTTTAAGTTAAACGCCCATGCTCTAGAAATTATTGATGAAAATCTTGCTTCTGTTGAGGCTATATAAGTGTCCTCTGTGTAACAGAGGACAATTTCCTTCGCTTTTTTTCTTTCATGAAAACCTAGCTTAAACTCAAAATTAAGCTTCCTGTGTTCTACATTAACTTGATAGAAATTTTTTAAAAAATCTAGAAAACACACTGAAATCCTGGATTTCCATGCAAAATTCAACTCAGAAGCTGCAAGGCTGGCCCGCAAATAGTACTTAACACTTTACTAATAACCTTTGTAAGTTCTTGGTCTTTATGCAAACATACTCACTATAATTGCCAGACAGAGACATATTATATATATATATATATATATATATATATATATATATATATATATATATAGTCCATAATGAATTACATAATTTAGTGGGCAAACAATGAGTTGTTATCCCCAATTCCCCAATGCCCCCCCTCCCCATCCCCAATCAGCTGGATATCCTCCTCCATCTCCTCTGTGGGCCGTCTGGATCAGTCCTTGTGGCAGGGGAACATGGATAGCCTAGTATTCAGCCAGGTCCTCCTGGCCCAAGTGTGTTGTTACTGAGGGGTGCCATGCCTCTGGATCGTCTCCCCCACCACGGCTCTCACAATCTTTCCGCCCCCCCTTC